>VZTV01027117.1:224-52801 GCA_013400875.1 Anhinga rufa
TAGCTGTCTGTATGCAGGAATAACTGGTGGAGGCAGTGTAACTTCTGTGGTGTAACTTCGGGGCAGACTTTGACAAGCATTTCTTTCTGCAGCAATGTTGCATCTGATGCTGCCTGCCCCGGTGTTCTCACTTGCACTACTACAACTGTTCAGGTGGCAAATGAGTGCCTTAGGCCAGAAAAATTGATTCAGGTGAAAACCCAGGGTGAAACTTTTTTTCCCTTTTTTTTTCTTAGTACTGGTCTACTCTCTGATGTAGTGCGTTACATAGTTTTGGCAAGGTAAGAGAAGTTGTGGTGAGGGAACAGAAACAAGAATGTGAATGAGGCTGGCACTGCCTCTGAAAGAACCAGTTGTTGAACTAAAGCCCTAAAAACAAATGGAGTAAAATTCCCTCAAGTAATAAAAATGATGGTCACTTCTTGAGTTTTATTTCCTATAATGTATGGTGTCATCCAGACTGAACTGCAGTCAGCCCACCTCCTGCTTTACTCAACATTGGAAAGTCACCTGGGTATAGTGATGATGTGAGGTGTAAAATAGGGATGAGTGACTATAAATGTTATCTACACACTGAAGTCACATTGTGCTGGAGCTGTCACTTCCTAAAACCTCACCTAGATCTTGACAGGGTGACTTGGGATTTTGGCACCCCACGTGTGTGAAGCAGATGAAGTAAGGGAAGTCATATATCTGAATGATCTGACGATTTAAACAAATTTTGTGGAAGAAAGCATGTAACTTCCTCACAGCCAAAGGAGGCATTTCTAAAAGCAGGTATCCACCTTGTGGTAGGCAGAAGATTGGACTATTCATAGGTACAAAGCCCGCAGCTGTGTGTCGTGTTCATTTTAGCACTGAGTTGAAGCTTTCTTGACCAGTGTAATTAAAAATAAATCCCTCAAATCCAAGAATTGTTTGGAAAGGATTCTGTAATGCTGGGGCAGTGTGTATAGCATGCTCTCGTGCTTGCCCTAATTGTATGGATTTGGTCGTAGGAGCTGCTGGACTCCAGCACTTCCATTGATTTGTCACAGTCTACAAATCCTGGAGTTTCTTAACACCATGAGGAGTAGAAATGACTTAAAGAAAATAATTGTGTGTATTTACTGTGAATGCATTGTGCACAATTTTATTACATTTATATTAAAATAAGTTGAGATGCCTTTTGCTTTATTTACACTATTTTCAGGCTGTTTTCCTTTTGCCTAAATGAAACCCTTTTGATGCTCTTGCTTGTCTGGCTGGCTGTAAACCAGGTATTTAAACAAAAATAAAGAGTTGCCAGTTTTGCCAGCTGGGGATGAGAACCCGGCTGGTGATATGCGGGTTCGGGAGGCAGTTAATCCAGCTTTTATGCTTTTTTATGATTTTATGTAAAAAGAGGTTAAAAATCACATTTGGCTCTTTCTTTGTACCACTGTTTTGTTGCTGTTGTGGGACTGCAGCAAAAGGTTGCTCATACTTTTTATTATTATTAGGTGAAGTCCTGCATAAATTAGGTAAAGCCCCAGATACAGTTCGCTTTAGCTATTGGCCATGTGATTTGCCTTGTTCAGGGGATGATATGTTTTATCTTCCTGTTGCCTTCTTTTATAAATCACACATGCAAACCACACCTCAGCTTACTTGCAAAAAGAATCTACCGCTGCCTCACAATTTTATATATTTTACTAGCTTCAAAAGAAAAGAGTAGCTCACTGTACAAATAGGAGAAATGGTAACAGTGCAAATATACAATGTTTTTATTCCGTGGCAGAAGAAATGGTGATTTAAAGAGAAGCATTTCACATTTCATATACAGTTTTTCAGCAAATAGCTTGCAATATGCTCAAACTCATAAAACATTTAATTAATTTTAAAATGCAGGAGTTATTTTAGTTAGTTTTTTCATATGTCCTTATTCAGATAATTTGTTGTATTTTTTACACTTTCCAAAATTTCACCCTCTATTTGGAAATATCAGTGATGTAACGAGTCTGTGTTTTGGCACAGGTGTAAATAGTATGTGTTAATGTGTTAATATTTATGATTTTTTAATCTTATATACATGAGAGGGATTTGTAATACACTTTTTTTCATCATGTTTCTACTACTAATCCTTAAGGACAGTGAAAACTAGGAATACGAATGCATTGATTACTGCGGGATTGTCAAAATTGCCAAACTGAATCAGATTGTATTTTGTTTCTGCTAACAGCATGTATAAGATACTTCAGAGCAGGGTTGGGTTTACTGGGGGAGAAAAAGGACAGGCAGATAAACGAGCTTGACACTCCTAGTTAGGACTGGCTAGGGTAGCGCGTGTGTCCTATGATGTGGTCACGGCCACTTCGTGTCCCCAGATGGGTGAGGACTGCGTCTGCCCTTGCTTCAGAGGAAATTATTGGAAGTCATCTTACACTTTTTAGACAATCACAAGATAATGTGCTTACAGAGAAAGGTTATTTCTGATCTGTTAGAGGTTGCCTTATTCATTAAAGCCTGAAGGCTTTACTACACATCACCAGATTTTCACTACTGTCTATCTAAATGACTGTTCCTGTGTGTCTACTTACAGTTTGAATCTGGGTGAGCTCTTGGTGGTGGTGATTGCATGTGCCTGTGTGTTGTAAAAAATATTTTGTTTTCTGTGGATTATTTTGGTTTGTTTTTTTTCTTTTCATTTTAGTTTTAAATCAGTCCACGTGCTGCCTTTCAGAATCTGCCTTTTAATGATACTGAAACAATTCTTTAGAAAGAATTATTTCTTTATATAGTCCAACTGTATCAGTTGCATTTCTTTGATCTTTCTAACTGTTTATTATTTAAGTCTAATTTCCTGTTCTAAGGTTTTTGCCTCTTTAATAGATCTTTCTGCAGCAAATATTGACAATTTGGCACATAGAGTTGTAGTGCCTTCTGTATTGCCATTTATTAACTTCTAACTGTTCTATCTTCTTTGAGTGAAAGGGTATGATCTTCTAGAAATTCACAGAAATTGGAATTATATCTGTATATATTCAGTAGCCTTCAGTTTCCTTATTGCTTATGGTTTCATTATGGGTGTATGCTGCTGTTATGTTGTCTCCATTTCTGCAGTTTAATATGTGTATTAAGGTCAAGACATACTGCTTAGATTCCTTATTCCAATTCTCTGGAGCTGCTGGGAAAAGGGCTGTGGAGTAGGTTGTTTTTAGGCACACAACATTGGAAGTATTAGGTTAACAAATCACATAAATGTTACCATATTTCTGTGATCTTATAATATCATTTAAACATAGTCTCATAGTAAACATAGTATCATATAAACATTGTCATATTTCTTTGCATTAGCACTGTTTCAGCTGTTTGAACTACTAATGAAATTGTCAGGAGAAACGCATTGAGGACTTTTAATATTAACAAAGATCATAAAGAAGCTAAGCTTCTCTTAGTAACATTAAGGTGTTTCTAAATTTGAGGCTTTATTCTTACAGGTGGGGAAAGGAGAGAGGAAGTGGCTGAGCAAGGAGATGCTTCACTTCTTCTCCCAGAAGAATGCTAACCAAGGCAGTAGTGCCCGTAGATGAAGCATCTCTTTCTAAAACTGTGTACATTATAAATGGGATGGTAGAGGACATAGGAAAGGGGAAAATGCAGTCATGATCATTTTGAGCAGGTCATTCTGACTTTTGTATTTTTCTTTTAGCAGTACAGTCCCTGGTTTGCCTGGAATTTCAGTGAGCTCGTGTGTGTGGGTCAGCACTGCAGTTGCGTGTGTTGAGCCAGGTTCTGGGAGTCCTTGTAACACACTGTGAAAATAAAGTCTTGGAAACACATTCATACAGAGGTGCATCACACAGAGTGAAATGATTGTGTCTGAAATAGTGCATGTCTTACAGCTGGTTTTGGTTTGTGTCTTAGGTGTTAGAAGATAATGACTACGGCCGTGCAGTGGACTGGTGGGGATTAGGAGTTGTCATGTATGAAATGATGTGTGGAAGATTACCATTCTACAACCAAGATCATGAGAAACTATTTGAACTGATACTAATGGAGGACATAAAATTTCCTCGAACTCTGTCTGCAGATGCAAAATCATTATTATCAGGCCTACTGATAAAGGATCCAAATAAGCGGTAAGTGAAATTCTTAGGGTATACGGGCATAATAAATACTCGAATTATACTGGGTAATATAAAAATAGGCCAGTGGTGCTTGGTCTTCCTGCCTCAAGGTCTT
The DNA here is from genome assembly GCA_013400875.1 of Anhinga rufa. NCBI lineage: Eukaryota > Metazoa > Chordata > Aves > Suliformes > Anhingidae > Anhinga > Anhinga rufa. The sequence goes on from VZTV01027117.1 coordinate 4,428, forward strand.
CATGGCCTGAAGGAAAGGGCTATATTGCAGCCATACTGTCTCAGATTTCCAATTTTTCAATACAGCAGTGATATACAAAGTGAGTTTAACAAGCAAAAGGGGAAAAGGCATGTGGAAGAGAACACTTCTTTTAATCATTCACAGCAAACATAGGGATCTTTTCAGGTTTAGATTGTGTACTGGAACAAAGGGAAAGCTCTGAATTGTTTTTCACAGTATGACTTAACCCTGAGTTGTCTGTAGTGTTTCATGGGGACTACACCACTTTTTTCTTGGAAGTGATCATGCTGGAAGACATGCATAGACAGCCAGAGATAAATTTTATTAGGGCACATAAACAGATCACATATTAGACCATGTAAACTAGAAACTTGTTAAAGAATACATCATTGGAGTGAAATTTAAATACAGTGGTTTGAAAGCAACTCTCACCTAGCTGCTGCCCTTTCGTGGTGATCTTTTCCCTCTGGGATTGTCGCCTAGAAGAGCCATTTTCCAGTGGCTCCTGCATTGGACTAAGAGTGTCCATTGCCCTCTGGTTCTAAAACAAATATCTGTCTTTGTACATCAGTGAGATTTGTCTGTAGGTCCCCTCTTTTCTCCAATCTCTCTGTTGTTCTTGTGAGTCTCTTGGCATGTTCTAAGGCTGCAGGCATTCTTCTGTCTGTCTCTCTTCTCTAGTCCTCCTTCAACCTCAGTTTGTTCTCAAGAAGTTTTCGGTAGTGGGCATTGCTCGCTGGCACTCAGGGCAGGACTGGCTGCCGTGTCTCTTGGGGATTTGCCTGCATGCAGCCAAGTGCAGCAGCCAGGACAGCGCAAGCGGTCAGCCTTTCTGCTGCTGCCCAGCAGAAATGTTTAACTGAATTTACTGTATGCAGTAAAAGCAAACTGTGACCAACCAACCAAGTACACGGAGATTAAAATAAAAATTTGTTCCTGTAACAACTCCTACTGCATTTTAACCTCCAAACAATCTGACCCATCAAATATATTAACCTTTAGAACTGAAAAGATATTCCCTTCTAATTAATCTTTGCAGACAGTAGTGTTTATTAGACTTATATTTACAAGCCTATTCATATTCAAGTTCTGGTGCTAGCTAATGCTAAATAGGGTGGGAGCATGGAGGTTAACTGCAACTCATCTTTTCTCTGAGCAGCTGGATGGGAAGATATTGAGAGAAGTCTGGAGACTGCAGGCTAACTGGGATGCTTGGTAGAGACGTAGAGAGTTTTACAATGAGTAGCCGAGAAACAAAGAGGAATACAGCTTGCAAATGAGAATAACTTTATGTGTAGTTACTGCAAGATTGAGGTAGTAATCCAGAATATTTTTGTAATTTAGCAGCAGGGTAATATCAATACAGATTTTTTTTCTTGGTTGTGGGAATTATTGCTCCTTGCAATAAATGCTTTAGAGAGGAATTTATCTTCCTTATAATGTTGCTTTTAAAATTTGTCTTTATATCTTTAGCTGTTCCTTTTCATGAAACACTAACTACTTGTGTCACTCTTCTAGTCAATATTTAACATGTATGGGCTGCTTCTTCAGTTAAGACTAGCTTTTTTTCTGTTGCAACTTCTTTCTGTTAGACCAGTAGGATAGCCAGTCTCAGGAAGAAGTTAGATGAGAGCTGAGCAGTTCTGAAAGTCCATGTGCTGTTGAAAGGGGCAGAGGTTCCCTTCACTGGATGTGTGGTTCTTTCTCCACCAACAGCAGCAGCTCAAGGGAGCTCACTACACTTGTTGAGTCAAATTTGGCTTGCTAATGCAACAAGAACCAGCTAGTTCTTTCTTGTTTTCTTGTTGTGGGGTTAGTTTTCTCCCAGGTTAGTGAGCTGACTGGGTTAGTGAGCTGACTCAGCTCACAGTCGTTCGTGGGAATGATGCTGTAGATGCAAGTGAGAGAGGAGAGGTATGGGCAAGAGTGGGACCCTCCTCTTTTGGGAGCAGTGACCACTTCCATGAGCTCCAGTCACCTTGGGCAAGTTCACCCAAAGTAGATTGAATTCACTTCCAAAGATGATTTGCCAGAGTCTGGCTTTGGCAAGCCATGGGCCACAGTGAATAGTGTGGTTATTTACAATGGCCTTTAAATAACCTTCTCAGCAGGCCTACAATTTATTAATTTATACTAATTGAATCAGATTGAGACTATTTTATGGTAATTGGTTAATTGTTACAGCACCCAGATGCAACAGCAGTGAACGCTGTATAAAAATGATGTGTGAGTCATTACTGATTCAGTGCCTGGCACCTCCTTGGCAAAATTTTATGTCAGCATTGTTTGGTTGGTTTGGGTTTTTAATAGTGCCAGAACATTAGTTGGTCTTTCAAGAAAACTAAACTTAAGTATGTTTTTAAAATGAATGAATTATTAAAAAAGCTCTTAACAGACAGTAATGAACACAGTAGTTGGATTAATCAAATCAATTAGACCATGGCATGGATACTTCTACTATCCCATTTTCTCTCAAGATCACATGAATTCATATTAAACAGGTAAGAATTACATACTGAATGGGTGATAATTGTTCCCAGATAGTCAAAAACAAATGGTCACTTTTCCAACCATTACAATAACTTAATCTCCCTTTCAGAGTAAGTCTTGTTTAATATGACTTTTTTCTCCCCACTCTCTTTAGACTTGGTGGAGGCCCAGATGATGCAAAAGAAATCATGCGTCATAGTTTCTTTGCTGGAGTAAACTGGCAAGATGTATATGATAAAAAGGTATGTCTTTATACGACATTGAACAATCTGACTTCTGCAAGGTGGTTTCAACTGATAGTCATAGGACTGCTGCTCTTTGAAGTTAGTCATGTTTTTCTTTGCACCTTAATACAAATGAATAATCATTCTGAACTGGGTATGCTTACTTAATCTTTGGTTTTTCAATCATAATTTGTCAGTGGACCACAAATAAATTTTGCAAACCAACCTAAATGCAGCAAAGACTTTTCTTTTGTTATGTAAATATCCAAATCTTTTCCTTTCCTCTTTTCTTCCTGGGCCTTCAAGAGAAAAGTAGGTGTATGACTCAAGATAATGTGAGAAAATGTAATGGAAGTTTATCCTGAATTGTCTTTTTATTTCTGCCTTTTATTGAGAAGTTGTTTTATGAAAATAAGAAAATTAAGTGATTGGAAGGGACTCATAGCAAAAATCTACTTTCCGATTGTTTGTGTTTAAGTAGAAATCTTTTTCAAACTTATTTTTAAAGAGATATCTAAGAAAATTTAAATAGCATTAAAACACTGAGCCAAAACAGCTTGTGGAGAAAGCGAGTACTGGGAATTCAGTCGGAACAGTTTTTTTCTAAACCCAGTCCTGTTCCTGTAATGATCAACACTTTGGGGATGATTTTAGAAAATGAATTTATCTTACTCCGTAGTGAAACTCAATTTGACTTAAGTTGTTTTATATACAGAAGCTGGTTTTATCTCAGTACTTGTGTAAAAATTTACTTGTTGCTATAAACCCCTTCTATTTTGATAAGGTTTTTTTTCCCCCCAACTGTTTTACATTGTTAATCTGCCAGTTGAGCTGCGTAATTTTAAAAGATAGATTTTTTCTCCCTTTTTTGTTTTGTTCAAATAAAAGGAAAATGGAAGACATACGAATGAGCAGAATATGTTTATGCTACAATGTCAATGATACAAACTGTTTTTTCAGTTGTTGTTGAACTGGAATTTTAAAAATGTGTGGTTGTTGGTGTGGTACTTCTCTGACAAATACCAGAATTGAAATAAGAGCCTGTATATGATGATACAAAATATGGTACTCTGAAGTTACTTTATACAAGTGTGATTTTTCCCTGGCAGTATCACGAGGTTTCAAGAAACTCTAAAATAAATAATCAGAGCAAGTACATTAATCAGGTTACTTTTTGAGCTCAACCGCTGCTTGGTTATGTAAAGACATTGTAGAGATACACTTTGAGGATAAAATTGAAAGACACAAGTTAGGGACCTTTCTGGAGTTTAAAAAACCCCACTAAAATCGATTGGATGGCAATGTGCTTGGAGTGTGTGAGAAAGAAAAAGCAGTTACATTACTCTTGCTCTGTTGAAAAGGATTTCCTAATTATTTTACATTAGAGTTAAGAGCTGTCACTTCTACACCGTGTTCAACATCATATTTAGTTCAGAAAATACAGATATTCTTAATTTTTAAGCATTTGCTTTGAGTCTTTCCAAATCAACATGGCAGATGTCTTTCAGTCAAGATCATATTCTGAGCTATTAAAATAAAAGGAGGTGTTTTGCAGGTATAAATATATAAAAATATATAAGTGCAGGTATTTTGCTTTTATGGTCATGGAGGTGGATATGGCTTATTGGGGTATTATAAATGGAGAAATTGTAGTCATTCATTGTCTACTCTGTCCACTGCTGCTTTGAGAAACTAGTAAAAAATCAACTGAATTTCCTCAGTTGAATGGTTAACTTCAAGGATCATAGGAATTGCTTTAGTGCCATATTGGCATACAATATGCTCTTTATAGAAAAATAAGTAATGAAAATGGCTTCTGCCAGTATGTTTTTCTGTTTAATTAAAAATAGTTTTGTTCCTATTACAAAGGCATTTGTCTGGTTAGTTAAAATATCCAGTTGTTCCTTTTGCACACGTAGCCTTACCAGTTCTGAAGTATGCAGAGTGAGACTGTGCTCTGAAATATAAACTTCAAAGATAATAAGGTTAATGAACTTTCACCGAGTATGTTTATTAGAAAGCTTATATGAATATTTTTGAAGCTTTGATATTCTAAAATAACTCAGGAGGAACGTGCATCAAACAAATTTGATTTTCAAATAGATTTATTCTATGCTTGCTTCTGTTGCTGTTTATTATTAGTAGTATAGTCTTCAGCAGTAGGGCCACTTGATGAAATTGATAGTTGATATAATTATTTGCAGAGCAAAAATATTGCACAGTATTCTTGCCTGAGGTTTATGCACCATGAAACTGTAATTTCTGGCTACGTTTTGGGAGTACCTTTCTGTTAGCAATGAAAGAACTGAAGTTCACGTTCAGAGTAATGGAAACCAAAATGTCATGTGTATTCCAAGTAGTCGCTGGGGGATAGTTTTGTACATGTGCGCACTATGCTCCTGTGCCACTAATTTTATAGTTTTTACTAGAGATAAGTACATCTCTGTACTTACTAGGTTATCACTTTACGGGTGTGATCAGAGACAGGATTATATATGTGTAAACTCAGAGTATTTCATGCAACGACAGTAGCTCTTGTCAGGTCAAATGGATCCAAATGGTCAAATGGAATTATTAGCTCTCTGATACTGCTAACTAATTAAACTAATTTGGTACTACACAATGCTAGTAAAATGTTGTATGGCACACTGGAGCAGAGAAGGTCGTTGCCTTTAAATGAAAAATGTATAGTAGTTAGCATTTGTGATCAGATGTGTTTATTTTTGGCAGAAAAACCGTGAGGGCATATGAAAGAGAGCAGCCTGTGCCAGGTTCTTCCTGTGATCATCTCAGCCCTGATGAGTTTTTATCTCTGTGCCTGAGTATGAGAAATTGAATAGTTTGGCAAACTCTGAAGACTTCAAAAGCCCATGTACTTCTAAATAAAATATTTGTTTTATTTTTAGCTAGAATCAGGAAGCTTTTTGAAATTTCTCTGTTATTAATTTAAGAATTGGTTTAGCATATTCTTATTTGCGTTGCAGAAATATTCTAAAGTTGTTGGATGTTCTGTCTAGGGTCTTTCACCGAACAAAAACCACATGGGCATTAATTTAAAGGTAGGAATTTGGGTATGTCTTCAGGCTTGCAGCTTGAAGCACTCCAGTAGCCTCATGTCAAAGTTGATCCAGACCTTTTAGCGAAGCCTGGGTTTCCTCCTGCATGTAATATGAATGAAAAAAGAAGGAAGAAACCGTATGGGAATTTGTGCTGAGATACATGTATGTCCTGATTTCTGATAATACCTCCAAATGTTCCTGAAGCAAATAGGGAGCGCTAACAAATGCATTTGTTGGTACTGGGAAGGGAGCAGGGGCAAGCGGCGGTAGTGGTTAAAGCTGGGGTGTCTGACTTTGCTGCAGGCGCAACACTTGCGAAGGCACCTATCTCAGTGTGGAGGCAGCGACTTTCAGCATGAAGTCTGACAGCTGCAAGAAGGTGTTCCTTACCCTTCAGCTGTGACTATCTTTGCTTTACTTAAGACTCAACAAAAACAGCTGATGAAACCCCATGATTGAAGCCCGGGGTTCAGGCCTGGCAAAATCTGCAATATAACTATAATCTTAAATGCACATTTAAGTACTTTTGTGTATCAGATTTTAAGGGAAAGGGTAGGAGGGAAATGGGAATATACCAACATCTGGTTTTAGGCTGTTGCTATTTGAGTCGTACTATTTTTGTACAATTATCTGCAGTGCTACAAAGCCTGTAAAAATGACCCTCATTACTTGCTTTTGTGTTGTTGCCATGTGAAGTAGTAAAAAGATCAGAAAACTGCTAAGCAGTCTGATCTTTTCATTGTGTTTCCAGTGATACTTTAAACTATATGTGCAGACCTAGTGGTTGATTACCACTCCTTCCCCCAGCTGCTTGAATTTACAGGGAGGAAAACATACATAAGGGTGTCTGATTCTTAAACTTCTGCTGTAGTCCTGGGGGTTGTGGTTTCTCTCTGTCCGTTGTATCACTTGGAAAACAGTGTTTATCCATGGGCAAAACCCCCTGCTGAAGCCTGCCTTCTGGTGGATTTGTGTTGTGTGTCCTTCCACCACTGAAATCCCAGCCCTTCCTCCTCCCCCTGCCTAGGACCACCGCATGCAGTGTCCTACCAGGGCCCACGGGGTATTTCCAGCCCCTGGCCATGCTGCGACTGCTGGCTGGGCAGCAGGCTGCCTGCTTCTGGGCCAGGTATGGGGTTGAGCCAGTCCCTATATGAATGCTTACTGACTGGCTTGAAGCTCAGCTCAAATTACTGTCTTGCCTTCAGTGGAAACTCTCGTTGGCGGCGGGGTGGGGATGGACAGGGATGTCTCTCTCCTATTCAATAAACTAGATTCAGAAATTCTGTGGGAAGTATATATATAGCTAGTCTTTTCTCCATCACGGTGTGTTTGCCCAGCTTTTCAGAATTTGTTATGGAAAGACGTACAGACTGACAGAGTGCATAATCTCATCAGCTCCTGTTCCCTTTGGTAGCTGACAAAAAATAATTGATAGGAAAGGAAAATCAGTATTTTAAAGGACTTAAATATTTTTCATTAAAATATTGTTGGTGAGGATCTAATGTTGAAAGACTGAACTAAGGTTTTGTGTTGTTTGCATCTCTGCATGATTTTTAGGGTCACCAGGCATTTGCTTTGACAAGCACTTAAAAGATGTATAAATAAGGGAACATGTATTAACAGATACACATCAGAGAAATAAAAAAAAATTGAGGAAAGCTTTGCTAGTGTCCTTTTAAAAAGTTTTATTGTGGTATTTTGTAAGTTAATGAATTTCAGTTTATGTGAAAATAGACTGTTTACTTGGAATGTCATTTAGCAAGTTAGCTAGTTTGTTAATAGGTATACATTTTTTTTGAGTTGAGAAGTCTGTTTGTGAATTGTGACATGTTTTCAGCGCTTCCAGCTGAGCGTGCTTGTGATGAAATACAAAGGCGTGTTTCAGTAATGCGACCCCTTCTCTTCTCACAGTATAATTTATTTTTTCAACCATTCTGATTTGGCTAATCTGTCTCTTGCAGTTTTGTTTCTCCAGGAAAGTTTAAGGTAGATGAAAGTTTGATTTCTGGACATCAAATAATAAACACTTAATTACCAATTCCTAATTAACTTCCATAGTCAGAAAGAACTGTAACTTTTGACACAGTTTTGACTTGAATAATAAACTAGCTGAATATTGTTGAAATACATCATCTGATGACAATACAAAACATTATTGAAATACCTGTTTTGTGGTTATTTTTATAATAAGTTTTCAAAATACATAAGCTGTGAGAAAAGCAGAATTCATCTCATACATTGTAATTTATTAATAAAGGAAGAGGTTTACATGCTGGGATGTGGCAGTGAATTTTTTTAATTGGACAACCTGGAATGTCATACTGAAGTTGAACCATAAGTAAGATTCAAATAGTTTTTCCTTATGAACAAAACCTGAAATTGAACAACAGTGCTCACTCTTTAGTATTTATACGATACATAAAGAATTTGTGTGTTTGGGACTTTCGAGATCGTAATCTAGTTATCTAGTTCATTTAAATGAATAATTCAGTGGGGGTGGTGTGTAGCTGCTCCTCCTATTCCTTTCACACTTTACCTCAGAGTACTCTTCAGCTGCAGTCTGTTGGTGGATGAGATTTTTACGGTAGTGTTAGTTTTGAGTTCATTGGAAGGAAAATTCCCTTTAAATTAAAAGAAGAAGGAAGATCAGATTGATGTTAAGCATCATATTTTTCATTTGGCAGGTCGAGTGCATCACAGTTACTTTGAAGTAGCTTCAGCCACTTCCTATACAACACCAAGACAAATGATTCCTGTCAGATCATCTTTGAGCAAATAATGTTAGATTTTTCTCTTGTACTGAAGTATTTGTGTAGCTGTTCAGTAAGCGTGAGAAAGCTCAAGGTGTAGGATAGAGCCTGTCTGTTCATCTCTGTGTGATTGTAACAGTCAGGTACCATACCTGCCCCTTTCTTTCCCCCGAGACGGGGGTGGCAAGTTTCCCAGGTCTTGAACTGTGGAAAAACAGTGGTGTTTCTCACACACAGCTCTCGATGGATGCCAAATAGAAATGCCATTCACTGGAGATAATAAAGACACTAAGAATTTGATTCTGCTTCTGCTGTCATTTCTAACACCAAGCCTTGGAAGTGGCCGGGGCAGATTCAGCTTGACAGATGGGTGTGAAATTGGATTTTTGTCTTGAGCATCAACTCTTACAGTCAGTGAACTCACACTGAGTTTAGACTTTTTATTTCTTTGTTTGTACACACACACACAAATGTAATGCATGAACACAGAAAATCTGCATTTCTGGTCCTTAGAGTAAATCGCTGGGTACTGAAGGTGCAGTCTCCTTTCTGAGTCGAGTGTGTTCTGCCTAAATTTGCACGGACCGCTAGAGGAGGAAAATGATCCCGTACTAAAGCTTGGCAGCTGGGACTGATCATTGTGATTTTCACGCAGACTGAAAAGGCCTGTGCTTAACAAAAGCTCATCTTACTCCTTTTGGACACAGGTTACTGAGTGTTCCTTGAGGTGCTTGCATTACTTTTGGACTTTCTGACTTCTCAGATCAGAAGTGGGGAAAAGCTGTGGCCATAACAGCTGGATACCATTTCCTTGTGGCACCAAACCTGAAATGCTGCTGGGTGTAGAGAGGCATCTTCATGTGGTGATCATGAGAGCTGTAGTTAATGTTGGGTGTTTTTTTCTTTGTCATTGAGCCTCAGCTTCAGTCTCCCTTGGGATGCACAGAGAAGCTTCTGAGTTCTTATTTAGGCTTTGTGTCAATCTAAGTGGTTATCTCAGCAGCAGTCGCACCTTATTTGTCTTATGTACAGCTGAAATTTGCAGAGATTTTGCTTTCTGTTTTTAAATAAAATCTGATAATTAATGAACAAAGGTGGCACCCCTCCAGAAAGATGATCGCCAAGTTTCTGTAGCATGGCCTGGCGTGTTGGTGACATGGCTTACAAAATCTGTCTCAAATGGTTCTGTCTCCAGTCTCCTGAATCTGGTGTTGAAGTACTGTGTCCCTCTGTGTACACTTGCACGCATCATTTTTACCATACTTTGTGCTTCTGCTTTGTCTGAAACGTTGTTAGGAAAGGATTTCTTACTGCATTTCTCTCACTTTCTTCTAGAGGTAATGCCTGAGCTCTGTGTGCCGGTTCCTCATTTCTTGACAGGAATTCTGCAGGAACCAGTGAATTATTTTAGAAGGTCTCCCATTCAAATTGGGAGTGTGCCTTGCAAGTATCCCAACAATTACATGAAGGTCAGAGAAAGAATTTACTTGGAGCAGGGGAAGGTGTGCCTCTGGTGGCAGATCAGGAGTCTGGATTGGGATGTCCCCCAGAGTTTAGCTGCAGTTGGTTTGCTGTAGGTGGGGCAGAGCAGGTTGAATGGAGTGATCCCCAATTCTGGCTGTCCTCACAGCTGTGCTGGCGGAAATGATGCTGTGAGGGAAGGGGGCAAAGTGTATGGAAAGAATTAAGAAACCTTCCTGCTGCTCTCTATGGAGTTGTATCTGTGCGTCTTAATCTCAGCTGCCGTTTCCTCTTTCCCGTAAGCTGTAGGGGATGGTTGGTGTATGTGAAGGTAAAGCTTGTATAAATACCAGCGTAAGCTGTTATGGAGAGCCACATGGCTGCACGGTTTGTTTTTGCAGTCACTGAAGTTTCCAACTGGTTTTAATGTTTAATGTAAGATGGATGAATCTCAAAACACCAGTGTTGCAAATTTGTGCCGGGTTCCTCCCTTCTAGTTAGGGCCTGGAGTTTCGTGGGGTTTAATTGTTTTACCTCTCCAGACAGCTAAACTTCTGGCATAAATGAAGTTTCATCAGCTGACTGACTGGATGTTACTGATAAAGAGTTTTCTATTAAACCTAGCTACTGATCATTGAATTGGAGCACCAACTTCTTACCTTGCCCTTCCTTTTGTTTTTCATTAACTACTTTGACCTAAATCACAGTTGGTAAAGGCTGCAGAGTGAGTGTTTTCTCCTTCTCTTCCCATAGTAGTTGTAGCAGGAAAGGTCTCTGGTTTATGTCATAGCAAGAGTGGTTTGTTCTACTGGAGATGTGTATTACACATTGGAAAGATGTTGTTTCTTGTCCTTGACTTGAGAAACAAAATTTTTCTTAAGCTTGGATTTTCATATGAAAAGTTTAAATTCATGTTAAATGGCATCTTCTGTTTCTGATCTGGAAAATGTTCCCAATTGGGGAGGTAGTAAAATTTTTATAATAAGCTGTTATCTAATGGATTTTTTTCATGCTGAATTTATCTAATGTTTACTTCAGTTGCTGAGAACTGTGAAAGTGCCTTTTAAAAGGATGTGCAGTGGTGGTTACTTGGCCTTGAGAAGAGCATGTTATCTGGCTTCATGTAATTTTTTTTTTGTTTGTTTAAACTTTTTGAGGGTTCTTCTCTGAGCCAGAAAAAATGAGGAAAAGGGCAGTCTTGAATGTTCTACTGCAGTAACTCTGTGCTTAGGAATTTTGTGGCTGCTTACCTGGTGGGACGTACAACTTTGGAAATCTGTTTTGGTAGTGCAGAATTGATTGGGATGGCCAGGACACATACAAAAATAATTTTCATAAAAGTACAGGAATTTGTACAGTGAAACAGAATACTTAGTTTTTAAACACTGGGCGTGACTGGATCTATACCTGGAATATTCTTCTGATGTTGATAGTTATAAAGTATATAGTTAGAGTTAGCTCCTTAAGCGTTTATTCTACAATGCCCAAAACCTTTACGTCAAATACCCCTCTGCTGTTGTATGTTTTTCATTCAGGAAAATGTAAGGGAAAACTGAATTTAGTTTTGTAAAAGTATTGATCAGATTTATTGTAACGTTTTAAGTATATGCAAGCGATAGATTTATTTTTGCTTAGTAACTGCTTGGACTGTTACTGAAGATTTGGATCAGATAAGAGTTCTTAGTATATACTCAAAAGGACAAATAAACTGTTGCAGGGAGAGAAGAGTCAATTTGTTGAATCAAGGGTAACTCTGAAGGACTTGCAGGTGTATCTGGGGAGGGATGGCAGCAGAATCTGGTCCCATGTCCAAAGAACCACCCAGCATTCTGGTGTGGTTCTCATATTGCAAGGTACACTGAAGGTGTCTTTCTCCAGCTAACGTGGCTTTCACATTACCAGCTGTCAGTGTAATATATCCTCGGTGAGAAGAGAAGCATGAGAGGAACTGGGTGGTAGTTTTCAACCTGGATTTGGAAACAGTAGGAATTTGTGTGTGCATTTGTAATGGTGATGAAAAACAGAGAGAGTTTTTGTGTAAGTGTATGCACCTACACACTCTTTTGTTTAGTTGGGTTTTTTTTGCCATTGTCTTGCTGTTTAAGTGCCCCATTTATGCACTTTACCACATTTTCATCTTTTATGTCTCATCCCAAACTGTGAAGTGTTAGGAATTAGTATTAACAATTTTCTGGATAGAGATCTACTCTGAAGAGCATCTTGTTGAAGGCCTTCTTTCTTTGGCTGGTTGTGCAGCACTACATACTCACACAGTCTAGTCCTCATAGGGCAGGCTAGCTTTTTTTTTGTTTTGGATGGCTCTATTAGTGTATTGTGTAGTCGTCTTTGGTTTGCGCTCACATCCAGAGCTGCTCCCAACATTCACCGGTTCATGCAGATCTCTTCAAGCTGTAAAAAAAAAAAATAAAAATCTTGTTCATTGAACTCAGTAAAATAATGAAGACCCTTACTATTGTAAAAAATTATCAGAAAGAAGAGTTTCTGCAAAGTACATCATGTATCGTAAATTGTGTCTAGTGCATTGAACTTGGTGAGGGGACGGGGTGTTTAACAGCAGTTCCACTTCCTTTGCTGTGGGGTAAATGAACAAATTAATTGTTTGGTGCTGGAGGTCTGCAGTTGAGGAGAGAGAGAACATGAAACTGGTGAAAAACCACACGCAAGCTCTGATAATGTCAGCGAGCCATAATTAACCTGTTATATAGAAAGGGAAATCGATACAGTATCTTCAGGGTGTGTATTTTAAACTGCATGTGAGAAGATACGACCAAAGGGCTCACCCCCCTGCATTTGCAATATCATACACACTAAACTGCTGTATTGTTTTGGACTGGCACCACCATGCAGCATGATACTCCATACCTTCCAGTTAAAGTCTTCCATGCCTTCCAGTTAAAGACTTTGGCCTATAGGCAGGTGTTCTGGAGGGGAGGTGGACAGCAAGGCTGGTTCAAAAGAGGGGCAAGGAAGTCCTGCCAGTGAGCTGTGACCAACACTAATGATCTGCTGTTGGGAAATACCGCACTGTACTGTGAAAGCAGTAGGCAGGATTAGATCCAGCAACTCACGTAGGCATGAACTGGCCTTTTTTCAAATATAAAATTTATCTTCACATAATGTCTTCTAAAGGTAAGCTCAGATGTAGGCCGTAACCCTGGGGGGGAAAAAAAAGCATCCTGCTTCCTATGCTGTCTGTGTAGTTCTTTTTGCTGTAGCTGTTCATACCATCCAGCTGTGGCAAAGTACCTAGAGGTGCCTTTGCCTGACATCTATGCGGGTGATTAGAATGGCCTGAAGAGTTTCTAGGTAATTATCTTTATGCAGCTCAATTTATTTGCAAGTCATGTGAGAGTGATACTTGGAATTCAGCCATGTTGTGCTATTAGTTTGGTTCTGAGCTAATATTCTTGAGATTGACTCCAGTGGCTTCTGTCTCTTACTAGAAGTTAGAGACTCGGCTGCCTCTCCACTCGTTTGATCTGGGGTGAGGAATAGAGAACCTCCTTGTTTTCCTGGTAGTAATGTGGCTGGTTTCAGGTATAGTAATTTCATTTTGTTTCTTGGTCCCTTTCAGCTTGTACCTCCTTTTAAACCTCAAGTGACATCTGAGACAGACACCAGGTATTTTGATGAAGAATTTACAGCTCAGACCATTACAATAACGCCGCCTGAAAAATGTAAGTCAGAAATTATGCATAACTTTAAAATAATCAGTTTATAATAAAGCAGCATGTAAGGCTTTTTGTTTTGTTTTGTTTTGTTTGAATGGAAAGCTATTCTCACTGTTACTAATAAAATCTTCATTTGGGAATGTGTAAGAGTAACTCTCAATGACTGTTGTTTTGAAGAAGGAGTAATTACAAGGCTTAGAATATTAGATCACTCTGGGTTGTGTTTTGGGGATGGTTTTGGTGTGGGTTTTTTGTTTTGTTTTGTGTCTGTTTGGTTGGGGGTTTGGTATTGGTTTTGGTTTGTTTTCTTTTTTTTTTTTTTTTGAGAAAGCACCGGCTTCAGGTGTTTGCTGGTTGGCAGTCAAGGTCCCAGTTCAGCAAAGTACTTTGAACATGGACCTTGCTTTAAGCATGTGGACACTGCTGGTGGCTTCAGTGGGTGGTCTAGATTTAGGGAGTTAGCCACATTTTAAAATACTTTAAAGACCAAAAGAAGAAAAAAAAAAAAAAAGAGCTGCCAGAGACAAGTGGATGTCTCTTGTGTAGATATTAAGTACTTGAAAATGAAATTTCCTATTGAGCCCTGTGCTTCAGCCGAGCTGTTAAAGAACTTATGAATGTAGATGTAACCGCTGCACTGGGCCTTGCACAGAGTTTCTTTGTTGGAGTGAATGTAATTTCACCAGAGTTTCTATTTTTGTTGTCTTCTGCTGCACACACAAGAATCACGATCTGCTCAGCCAAGCTAAGGCTTAACCGAGTTACTTACTAAGCCAGAGCAGTTAAAATCTTGCTGCTGAGTTCTTGAATGAATTTCTTCTCTCAGTGAGATTTTTTTTTTTAAATAGGCGGATGGGAAAGGAGGATCACAAAGGTAGACAATAAAGACTATAGTTAAGGTTGATTTCATAGAGCTAGCTCATTTTCTTGGTGGTTTAGGTTTGCCAGGTTGAGCTGCAGTTTTCTGTTGGTATATGGATCTGGCATATTTTCTTGATTTTGAGTTTTTAGTGTTTGAACATAGTCATTTAAGTGATTTTAAGTCTTTCTGCTGTGAAAAAATAACCCTTTCTTCTCCCATCTATCTCAAGAAGAATTTGTTCATGTTTGTAATTTGAACACATTTTGCTAAAATTTGGATTAACTTGGAGTCTGTTGATTCAACATCATAAAGTCCTGATCTCTTGAAACTCCACATATGCAATGAGAATGGCTATTTATCCATCAAACGTTGAAGCAATAAAAAAACCTGTGTATGCTTCAGCTTTAAATGTACTGAATTCAGAGCAGGTGATCAGTACCAACGCAAGGAAATGACCTACCTGCCTAAAGTACCCGGCTTGGCCTCTGGTAATGGTCTGGCTGCCGCAGCGTGGAACTGAGCACAGGCTGCAGCCCCATCCCAATCATAAGAATAATAAAATAGGGAGAATGACCAGCAGCAGTGCAGGGATCAGCTGCTGCGTTGCTGACGTGGGAAGCCCTCCCAGAGAGCTGGCAGGGCTGCCTCACCTGAGGCTGCGGCAAGTAGCATCACCAGCAGCAGAAAGGTGGATTTTCTCGTGTGCCAGGTAGATCTGGAAAACTCCTGCCATTTTTAGTGAACTGCAGTGGTTCAAGGACCGCATGGGGTTTTTTCCCTTTTCTGGGTATTGCAACAGGATATGATTTTTAATCATTTTTCTTTTAAAATTTACAAGTAATTGTATTATCTACAATACGGTATCACTTCAGCCTGATGTGATTATGCAAAAGGGGGTTAAAATGTGTTTTAGGGATGGAGGGTTGGTAACTGTGTATCAGAAAGTTACTGCTGAACTAAAGATCTTTTATAGTTGCAGTAATAATTTTATAACATTGAGGCCAGTTATTTAGGTATCAAAGTTTTACAAATCACGCTAACTGAATATTGAAACTACACCTTGTATCTGCAATAATCAAACCAATAGCAAAACAAGCAAGCTCTGTACAGTAACCTAATTTAATTTGACAGTGTAAAAGGGAGACTGTATGTGAAGTTGCAGAACTGAGAGGTGCTGTTGAAGTCAAGCAGCCTAATCATAGCAATTGCTCAAACCTCTAGTTTTTATATGTAGAATGTATGAAGATACAAAAGATACATAATTCTGAAAGGTTGCATATAAGTACCTCGTTAGAATAACAGTTTCAATGGGAGTCTTTAAGGATAAGCACTGTTAAAAAATCCATGTGAGAACGTAGATCCAAATTCTCGGAGTTAGGCAACATCTGGTGCCTGGTTTCCATTGGCACTGCAGGAATTATGTAAATAAAAATATTTATGAATTTGGCTTGGTCCATGTTTCCCTGGTCCCAGTAAATACTGTAAAAATAAATAGTTTACTAAAAAATAATATGTAAGAATTGAAACACATAGAACCTGCACAAATTGTTCATTTTGTAGTTGTTTTTCCTTTTAACTCCCTTCAAAGTGGAGGAATATTTAAATATATGTGCAGTAAGTTTATAATTTCCTGAACCCAATTTAAGAAACAATGAAAACTGGCTGCTTCGATTAGCAATCAGCGTCTGTGCTATCAGAAGCTAGATGTGCTGGCATGTTTTGATTAGCCTAGTAATGGGTAATAATGATTGAAGTTGTCAGGTGATAGTCATAACAAAACCAACCCACCAAGCAACCAACCTACCCTGAAAGAAAGGGTGACTTACTGAAAGGATAGCCTTTCAGTGAGCGTCGTTCTACGGTATGAGCATAAGCTTCCGTGAATAAGGTCTTACTTCAACTTGAGTCTTTAACTTCAGCATTGAACCCTGAAAGATGTACTGCATATCAGGTGGAAAATAAAATTTTGTTGCAAACATAATGACATTTTGAACTTCTCCCTTAATACAGATGACGAGGATGGTATGGACTGCATGGACAATGAGAGGCGGCCGCATTTCCCCCAGTTTTCCTACTCTGCAAGTGGACGAGAATAACTTTTTTGTTCTGCTGCTTCACTGTCATCTTAGGTTTATCACTGAAAACGATTCCTGAACATCACCACCAGTACTAGATGCTATTTAAGATAGCAGGGGCACTTTCAGAGACCATTCCAAATTGAACAAGTTTCTTTCCCAAACCTACCTAAAATCCATTTTGGTTTTGCATGAAATATGAGATTTTCTCTACTATGCTCTCCTGCTGTTGCCGCTGCCCACAGTCTCAGTATAATAGCAACGTCAAGAAGTTACTAACAGTTTCTTTGAAGGTAGATGACTTGGCTACAGCATTGTACACTTTGTGCACGAGTAGTCATCTATTTTTCCTCACAGTGGAGGCTAAACAAAAAACGTGTTGGTCCAGCTTATCTTCTTCCAGAAGATGAATCAAATTTGTAATTAGTCTAAAAAGACTAGTCTATAACATTTTCTTGCATCTGTTTGTGCTGGTTAGAACAAGGAAACGTAGGGGTGGTGATGTACATATGCAAGGTTTTTGTTAGGCATATCATTACTTGAAGCAGGTCTCTGTCATTAACATCTGGCTGGAATTTGTTTGGGAAACGCTTGAGAGAAGGACTTAAACTGTTGATATATATAAATATATATATATATTATTTTTTAATTACTGTTGGATACTACAGAAGAAGCAGAAGGGCTGGGCTCACCCAGCCTGCCACTTAGAACTTCCAGGTTCATGTGCAATCATGGAGAATCGAACATTATACATGCAAGAAATGAAGGCGTAAAAGCAGCAGTTGAAGTTGTTTAAGGGGTCTTATAATTTGCACCAGATAACATCTTTCTCATGCTTTTCTTTTTCTTTCATGATATACATCACCTCTGATGGCTGAAGAATGTAGACAGGCATAATGGTATTGCTTTTCACCAAAATGTGTGCACCAAGGTAAACAGGTGTTTGCCTTACTCGTTTTTATTTTGAGTTTGTGAATTAGCTTTTTCTCCAGGTGTTTAACTCTGAATATTCTTTTTTTTTTTTTTTGTTATACTGCGGTAGTATTTATTTTTAGAGATAAGGATTGTGTGTGTCATGTTTGCAAATGCTGCTACATCTTAGATAGAACAGGCTTATAGCAGTTAATTTTGTAATATACGGAAGGACTGTACAAGCTGAAGGGAATAATGCACTTTTCTCCCATGTGGAAATTTTAACAAGGCTCTGAAATTGTACATACTGCTTAGAATCAGATTTTTGTGAATGAAAATACTGTTTTTTAATTGTTTGGCAGTGGAGGTGAGGGTTCCAGCTTCATGTGCCAAAGGGTTAAAAACAAACAGAGAAAAAAGCTACATCTTGTGCTCCATTGAGGATAAACGTAATGTAAGAGCCTGACAGCACAACAGAGAATTTCTGTTCTATATGAAGGAATTGCATTTGAACACGAGACCACAGTGATTACAAGAAAAGCACTTTATTTGAATAATTAAAATAGTAAATTTCTGGGATCAGTCATTCTCCAGGAAGGTTTGCCCTCAACCAAGAGAGTCCCGAAACCCAGCGTGTTGTGTGTAACCGTGGTACCTGATTGACTGAACTTAAAACATGGCGAGAAACACTCCACTGATAGGAAACTGTCTTTCCATTTCCAAAGATCTGTATCTAACAGAATGTGTGCATAAACTTTAGCTTTGATCTTCAGCAATGATAATCTTAATAATAAACCCTTTGGTGCTAGGAGCCGGGACAGTACGCGGTGCAGCGATAGCATGCACACGCCCTTGCTAGCGACATCTGAAAGCCCTGACTCCATGGGATTATCATTGGAAGTATCTCTGCATTCGAATCTTGTTAGCTCCCACGAAGACTGTGATGTCGCAGAGTATTACTGGTTGCGTTGTGTGAATGAGTAGATGAGTCTGAAAGGAGAGATGTTCCTACGCAGATGCCTTAGCCTCTTGATGTGGGAGGTTGAGTGCCCTAGCACGAAGCCCACTGCTGGCAGTGCGTGTGCTGGGACGGTCAAGGGGTAGACGGGCATTTTAGCAAGGCAGCTAAAGACACAGACTAATTTAGACAATTTTTCGTGTTTCGTGTTTTATCTTTAGTAATGGATGGATAATCAGTCAGAAGTATATCATGATGTATATTCTAACTACGTAGAATCTCATTCTGTCACCCTGTAACACTAAACACATGTAGAGATTATCCCTCTATGGAGAGAGAGGAGCACAGCGAATGCGCTGCAGGTCTGTTCTGCACCGGTAGCGTAGAGGTGTCTACACTGCCACAGTGAGCGAGCGACTGAAATAACCTAGTACTTAATAGTCGGGCATTAATTAGTTCTCTGCAAAGGCCTCGTACTTACGGACTAAAATTATGGTGATTTGAAATCTGTGTTACATGCCTGTGCTTTTTCCCCTATGTTTTCGGCTTGTAATAGCAATAAGTTTCTTGACACAGGGCACCTCTAGCTAGCGACCAACTGGTGCCGTGCCTCTGGCCAGCCGTTCCTCGCCTGCAGAAGGAGCCCTGTGGCTAGCTCACCATCGCGCAGCTAGTTAGAATGCGGTTAGCAGTAAATATCTGTCAGTGAATTAATTGAAAACCTTTTAAGACTTCACTTTGCATGGTATTGTCTGCCTTCCAAAACGTCGTTGATCAAGTTTATGCTACAGAGAGAGTCAGCGGCCCCTCGGTGCTGCCCTGGCTTGGGGGATTCGCTCTCTTGCCAGTGTTAGAAACAGCTGAAAGATGAATGGGCGAGCGGTGCTGAGGGAAGCCCTTCTTTTACCGTTCGCAGCTGTGGTTGGGTTTGGACGGGAGGTGGTGGCTGGTTACCTGGGCGAGCCTTTCGAGCACAGTACGTTTCAGGCTTTGACTCCAGCTTGTACTGACTTCCATGCCATACAGTATGCCCTCTTGTACTGCAGCCATCGCGGAGGAAATAGGTCCTTTCTGTTTGGATTTCGGCAGTTTTGCACACAGCTTCGCTTTCCACACTAATCCATCTTCCAGTACATTCCTGTTGCGTAAAGAACGTTTATTCCAGTATTGTTTTACGTTTTTTTCCATCTTTACTTGCGGCTTCTTAAAGCTGACTGTTCTTGCAGGGGCCATGTGCTTCTCCTAGAGTACAAAAGTAAGGTCTTTCCTTACTAACTGCAGGGTCTATATATTACACCTCAATGTACACACTTTGCTGCTACTGTTTGTACTGTCTACAGTAGAATTTCCTTATCTTGCTCCTGGTAGTGCATTACAGGCAAGCATGAAATGTAAAGTATTTATTTAAATAAAAACCTCTAAATTGGTAATTGAATTACCTCCCTGTAGCTTTAGAGTTTGTGACATTTCTTGACCTTGCTAGTTCTTTCATTAGATCCATGCAAGATCTAGTCATATGGTTAAGGATATTACGCAGACACGACTATGAACCCAAGAAACCGTATTACTGTTGGTCATACTTAAACTGTTTATTTCCTTAAGTATATGACCCACAAGGATGTGAAATAACTACAAGAAACTGTTTTTGTACACTGTACATCCTTAGTATTTTTACACGTATATGATAGGGATGCACATTATTTTCCTTCGTACAGACAGCTTAAATAAAGCACTATGTCAATCTGCTACTTCTGTGTTTTTTAATGCTAATTTGTTCTGGAGGTTTGTAAATATATATATATATATATGTTCAAGCTTGCCACAAAGGACGTATTTTTTTATATCTGCACATTCCTATTAAATATCTTAGAGGATAAAATTCCTAAGTTGTTCTGTGTCAGAGAAAGAAAAACTGAAATGAGAAGGCTATATTGCAGATTACAAAAGATTTCTCAAGTTTTGGGTTAAATATTTACTTAATATTTTGAAGTAATTTTATATAGGTTAGATGTTTCAATCCTGAAATGCACAAAGAATTTACTTAATTTCTTCTTACAAGAAAATGTACATTGTTATTTTTTTATCACTGTATATATAATGATCTGTGCATGTTTAGTTACAAGTTTTATTTGCTGTGAAGTCCTAGTGGTAACTGTAACTCGCCGTGACGTATTTCAAATACTGGGTGATCAGTTTCAGCTTGTAAATTATTAAGTTACAGTATTGTCAAAAAAAAGAAAAGTTTTTCTGACTAAGCAAGATGTATCCGTGCTTTGGGCCCAGGCTGTTTCCATACAGGCGCTTCACGTCGACTCTGCGGGGTGTATGCCACTTGTAAATTTGGGTCATGCTTTTCAAGCACTGACTAGGCAGGGCTCCGCTCCTGTCAGAACACCCACAGCTGAAGTGATTTGTCATCTACTGAAATTCATAGCCTCACATCCCCTAGCTAGGTAGCGTGCTAGGGTAAGGAGAGGAAGACTGGGAAGGTGGGATTTGCAGGGCCCCTCAGCATGGGACTCTTTGACGCCCGCAGGCTGGTCCAGGACTGTTTGAACCAGCCAGTCAGGAGGGCTGAGTGTCCCTAAAGCAGTCGGTCATCTGGGTTTTAGCTCAGTTCTCAGACATGAATGCTTCCCAGGATAGAGGTGCTTCATCCAGGTCTCAGGTTTTTTCCCTTTTTTTTTTTCCTTTTCTTCTCTCCCCCACCTTGCAATAGGAAAGAGCGTGAGCCAGCCGGCCGTAGGAGGTCAGGACTCGGCAGCGGCAGGGCTCTCGGGCCAGGCTGCATCCTGCACTGCGGCATCACGCTCTGGCTGTGGCCGTGGGATTGCCTGGTCTGAGCCTTGGAAACTTTGTAAAGCTCCACGCATTTTGTGCCCAAGTAGAAGCGGGGGCAGCCACGGGGAGAATGAGACAGGTAGGCCTGGTGCTCTCTGTGGTTAATGACTAATTAATTGCTACAAAGTAGAGTAGCTGCTGCAGGGAAATTGGTTCCTTCTAGACTCCC
Organism: Anhinga rufa; assembly: GCA_013400875.1. NCBI lineage: Eukaryota > Metazoa > Chordata > Aves > Suliformes > Anhingidae > Anhinga > Anhinga rufa. The sequence goes on from VZTV01027117.1 coordinate 25,924, forward strand.
AGCAACCTAATGAATTGAGCCCGCGCCTGGGATGAGTATGACAAACCTCTTTCCAGCTGCATCTACGCGCAGCCCAGGGTGCTTTGTAGAAACAGCACGTGTCCGTGCACGCGGGTGGCCGGCGGCGGAGCTCTGCACGCAGCCGCCAGAAGCCCCCGGTAGGTGAGGCAGGTCCAGAAAGGTTGAGGGTCCGGCTGTGCCTCGGGCCGGGGCACGGCAGCTCCAGGATCTCAGTGAAGCCTAAGTGTTGGGACTGGGTGCCCGAGTTCCTTTGCGTGCGTAGCCTGTAGGCACCTTCTCCTACCTAAACACAGATTTATGCTGTGGAATAAAAAAATTTTAAAAAAGAGAAAGTTTGCATACTCCTACATTTATAAATGTATATTCTTGCCTGTGTAACCATCTGGAAAGCAGTGACGCTTAAAAAATTGTCAGGCTGATTACTGTGGAAAACCCAGAGTTCGACTAGAGAGGACTTTTTCTTCATCAGGCTTTCTTGTCCCTGAAGACCTGAGGCCATTTTAAGCATGTTTATTGTCATATTGGTGAAGCAGTTCAGGGAGGCAGTCAGATGTGTTTGGCAGTTTAATATGGCAGGAAATTGAAATAGGGAGGAAAACCCACTTTGATGTTAGGGCTGTACCACTAATAATTCTTAAAATATAAGGGAAGGAAAGCTTGTGTCCCACAGCAAACGGTAACTCGTTGCATGTGTTGTTACTCTTATTTTTGTTACATTTTACGTGTCCCTGCTGGCTGAGGTAGCTTTATTAACAGGGAGCTATTCTTTGTGCTTTTTTTCCCCTTTACTAGTGCAATTCCACCACTACACTGAAAATAATAGATGTAGAAACTTTTTTCTTATGTACTGAGTTTATCCTACAGTAGTTAGCAGAAAGAGTCAGAAAAATTCTTTCTGAAACAGCCTGGTATTTGGAAAGTAACTTTTAAAAACACAAGTGCACCCTTAACTAGAAAAAAGCCCTCCAGGTGTTTTCAGTTCAGTAAGCTGAAGCCAAGTTCAGGCAGTGCCCATCCCTGAGACTGCTAAATATTTGCTGGTGGAAAAGCCTAGCAGCAGCCCCCTGTCAGTGCTGAGAGCCGGGCGCCTCACCTGAAGGCTAAGCTGTGCTAACTAAGGGTTCCTTTCACTTAAAGGCTTTATCCAGTGACTGGTTTGAAGGGAAACCTGCCCCATGGAAATTCCTCCACATTATATGGAATATTTCTCAATCATTCTTATGCTCTTCTGGTGGATAAGTAGTTGTTGGGACTCTCACTTTTGTATGAAAGGTGACAAATACCTTGTAAAAATAAAACTCCCAGGTAGGTTCTGGTAATGAGTTTATAAAGAGGAGCGCAGTGTGCTTGTGCAGGACTTGGAGACGGTCCCCTTCTCCCTCCTCCCCATGAACACGCTTTCCTTTGACTTCAGAAGGACAGAACGAGGAGAATAAGAATCCAATTAAGTTTATTGGTATTTCACTCTGTAAATAAGACATCTATGTTCAATTATAAAAATAGATAAAAACTTTTTTTAAAAATTGTACCAATTATGAACTAAGTCCACGCTACGGAATAGCTCTTAAAACTGGCTTGCAAGCCTAGTCTTTTCAGAAGAGCCTCAGCTGCCTTCCTAGGCGGTTTGGTAGGCTGGTAATGCTTCAAAACATTTACGATTCTGTAGTTCAAAACAAGTAGAAACCAGTTGCAATTAGCCAGCAAGCGTGCCTGTTTTCTGCAGAGGTGTCTTTGGGTGAGCCTCAGACAAGGCCCGGTTTCAGCCGGGTGCAGAGCAGACCTGAAAGATAAAAGAGAGTCAGGGGTGTAAGTCAGTCGTCTGTGTCCTATCTGTGTTTCTCACTTGGGTCGCTTCAGCCTGCGGGCGAGTTCTTAGAAGAGAAGTACAGAAATGGTGAAGACTCCGGTAACACAATGTAAACAAGCCCTGTTTCAAAGCCTGCGCTTCCTGCGGGCCGGCTGTCCTCGCCTCCTCCTAAGCTCAGAAGTCTTACAGGTAGCAAGAACAAGAGCTGTTCCGTTTCTGAAAAACAGGATCTCCATGAGCTTTAGACATCATTCACGTTTAGCAGTAAATAACCGAGCTCTTGTTTTGGGGCACGTCCAAGATCCTGCTCCTTCTCCTTTCCAGGAAGGAGGCAGCAGGTTTGTGCCAGAGAGTGTTTGCTGTGAATTGTGCAGCGTGTGTACGGGGTGGGCAGCTGCAGCAAAACAGGAAGCTGCTGCCTGGGTGCCGGGAGGAAACCTCTGGTGGGAAGGCTAATTCACGGGCTTGAAGCTCTTGCATAGCTATTGTTTGTGCTTCCTCAGTAGCACTTCAGGACCGAATTAAGAGCAAGACATCAAACTCTGTTGGAGCTGGGGGAGCTACCTAGAATTAAGGCACTGGAGTTTTAAAATTTGAATTTACGAGATGTAAATGACCTCAGAAATAAAAATAAACTGTCTGCTTTGGCTGGTTTTGCATTAGAGGACTAAAGGGTTTTGCTTTTTTTTTCCCTTAGTTGATAAGGCAATTTGGGCTGAGTTAAAAAAGAATTTATGAAGCTGCAGTTCATTAAAGAATTAATTAAAAAACAAGAACACAGTACCTTTTTTCCCCAAAATACATGCACAAACACCAGCTGTTACAGTTGTGCCTACAACCAGGGCAAGAAGAATGAACTACAGCCACAGAAAGCCTTGGGGCTTGAATTCCACGTCAGTGACGGGTTAGTGACAGCCAGACCTCCTCCGTGCTGCAGTAACCCTCCCTGTACGGCCAGCGTCAGAGCACAGGCAGAGATTAAAAAGGCAACCCCGCCCAAGCACTCAGCTCCTGAAGAAGCCTCGTGGCAGTCGCTGCTCCTGGGGGTGGCTTGCAGCAGCCCCCACCAGCCCATGCCTCTGCCAGACGGCTGCCCGCCCTTGGTGGCCCAGCTGATCGCCTGGTGATCGCTGCTCTCCCCCCCCCCGACTACTGCAGTGAACATGCCCAGCCGTAGCATGAGGTGGCCCTCCTTTTTAGGCAGCCCCTTTCAGGCAGTAGCATTTTGTACCGCTAAACTCCAAACCACTTCTACCCTGGGAATGCCATACTGTCATCATAAATGTCTCTAACTCAAAAGTCATCATTTTCATCTGCCTGTCACCTACAGCCACAAAAAGTGTTTCATTAGCCCTGCCCGCACGTGTGTGCACCACCTAGGTACCAGTGCTGCCACCCCAAAGCCTCGGGGTGCCTACATGTCTTTTGTCACCACAGTTACCCGGTGTTGATGCTTTGCCAAAGCAGGCATCTCACCGCCTGACTACACCCAGGCCTCAACCGCTTTAAAAATACAGCGCAGTTCCTGGCGGAGTCTCAGTGCACCCCACCATAGAGCAGCCTGGGTGCCAAAGCAGTCATTTGAGCCATGCAGTTCTCTGGCTAAATGGACACAGACCTGTCGCTCTCCTGTCTGGGTCGCTGGCAAAGGAGTTGGTCACTGGGGAGTCAAGGGCTGGGGCCTTCCCAGTCTTAAAGTTTCTCCTCCCCCCAAGAGTACTTCGATAGTCGGTGAGCAGACCTCTGCAGCACGAATTGCTCAGGTTCCTTCCTACACTCCCTCCCCTCAGTGGCATCTGTTTTAACTGGGCGGTTAGGTGTTCTTACTGTACAGGCTGGAAGTTCCTGTTGGAGCAGAACCTCGGACGTCTGAATGGTTTAATTGCTGTTCACTATACTCGTAAAGGAGGGGAGAGGAGCCACTTGCTTCTTGTCTGGTTAGAAAGCACTCGGGTGGCCTCAAGCCTCATTTGCACAGCTGTAAAACCCCAGGTGGAGCTCTCAAGAAGGCCAAGCTTGGCTCCTGAGCTGCTCCCCAGCTTTGCCCACTGGCCAGACACGGCACAGGAGGTCCTGCAGCTGCAGCTTCACAAATATCTGAAGAGCTAAATACTAGGCGATGCAGCACCTGAAGTGTCATGTCAGGGCAGTCAGACATCAAGCAGCAGTCCATCCGCATCCAATCCCATCGTAGCATAACTCTCATCATCTCTGACTAAACTCCATCCAAGGAGTAAGGAAGACTTTCCTGTCACCTGCTTAAAAACCCCCCAAAAACAACAACAAAAAAACCCACCCAAAAAACAAACCACCACCAAAACCCAACCACCAGCCCCCGGCTGGGGAATGGCACTGGCTGTTACAAACACTGGGCAGAGGCACTATTTTAGTGCATTTAGACTACGTAAATAAAAAAGCTCACCCCCCCAGTAACCTAAGCAGTCTTCAGGTCTCCGGAAGAAGGCCGTGTAAGGATCAGCCTGAATCGCTTCTGCCATCAGAGATGGACAAGCTACTTGTTTTCTGGACATAAAGCTCCCCTTCTGTAACATAGAATGAAGAAAAAGCAAACGGGGCACTTGGGATCCTGTGGAGTACTGCATTCGCTGCTGGGACCTCACCGAAAATCCATGCTGATGTAAGAAAACAAAGAAAACCGCTGCTCGGGAACAGCTGTAATTCTGGCAGTACCTCCCACTGAGCGACCAGAGGGGCGAGGATGGGATATAGTCACGGGTGAGTATATTTTAACTTCTGTTTAAAGAAAGGCAGTCTGTTCACAGACATGCTCACTGTGAAAAAGACATCTGTAATGAGGGAGGATAGTTTTAGTGGCTCGGCCACACGGAGAGCACAGGGAGAGCACGGGTTCCTGCCAGGGAGGGGCTGCCTCGCAGGAGGGGACCTTCCGGGGGAAGGCAGAGCAGCAGCGTCGCTGGAGGTAATCCCCAAGGTCCGAATCCTGTCGGTCTGCGCTCTCGCTGGCTCAGCTGGTCAGCAACCCCTTCCGGCAGCCGGCGTCTGCGAGGGGATTGTCAACCAGGACAAATACTTATTTCTGTAACTGCTGGACACCAGGGCAGATCCTGCAAGTGAGGAGCATCCCAGCTTTCCGAAACAGACTCATGCTGGCTGGGCAGCGCTGAGGTTTCTAGTAATCTCAGTTTGGATGTTTGTTTGCTATACTATGCCCATTTGTATCTAGTACCTACATAGGAGGGGAGCTAAATATCTCTTATCCTCCTGACCTGGAGCAAGTTGCAACACAAGAGAGATTTTCAAACGTAGAAACTCAAAACTTGAATCTTTCGAAAACTTTCAAAACGAGAGGGGTAAATCCCGTTGACTACCTTTACGCAGACCTGCGTATGTTATGCGGCATACCATTATTAAATATTAGTGCCATCTATTACGTATTAGTGTAACGGCCTGAGACACAGCCCATGCTGTAAGCTCAGGCCACATTATCATACTGCTCCTTTTCAGCTCTATGAAAATTACAGTGTGAGCATCTTCATCGTGTTGTAGGCCGGTGGCTATTCTGCAATAATACTGAGCTTCTTTCAGTAATAGGAGATTTAACATTATTTTAAAAGCATGTAATTCACTGCTGAGAACGAGAAAGATGTTTTAAAAACTGTGGTACTTGTCTTGGTTACTCCTTCAACAAGGATGCTAACAGCCCTTTAACTCACGTTGTCTGTAAGGGAATTCAGCCTGTAGCAGGGTCAGGTATTTCGTTTATGATGACTTTTTTTCATTCACTTTAAACCCCAGAATCTTTCTCACACTGTCAAATGGGTTTTCCCTGAAAAACAGACTTTCAACACACCAGAATGTAGCTGGATTTAAATATTTTTTTTTCCTGTTTCTTTCTTTCTTCCTCCCCCCCAGCAAACACTAACACTAGAAATAAAAATTGCAGTGGAAGTAACCTGAGATTTGAAAACAAATCCGGTGAAGGTTATAGGTTTCTCAGTGGGTTGGTTTTTTTTCCCCTCTAGGTCAGCTAGATTAAAATAAATTATGCCATTTTAAAATCTGGGACTTTTAAAGTTAGGTAACTCTTATAAGGCAATAGGAACAGCTGTAACTACGTAGCTAGCAGTCCTGTAACTCCGACAGCACTGCTCCAAAGACAATTACTTATATAATGTTTCTTTCAACGTGACAATAAGTTTTATGATTTATTACAAAACAAGTTGTAGCCTTTCTGAAGAAAGAGAGGATTCTGCTTCCTCAGAAGGAAAATACTACTCCAAACTAACCTCTCCAAATCAGAAGACAAACACCCAGTGATTATCCAGCCCAAAAAGTACATATTGTAAGATCTGAGTTCTTCTCGAAGCTCCCACCTTTCCCTCCAATTTAAATCTTTAAGCCTTTTTAAAAAAAATTTCTGTCAGGTACACCTGTCTTTGCTGTGAAGTGCTTGTCCTAAATTTTGAAGTGCTTAAAAAAAAAAACCAAACACAAAAAGCTCCAATTTCAAACCCAAAAATGTTTCAAACACTTCCTTCTCCCTTTTGTCTTGAAGTGTTTGCCAGATTCAACCCACATCTGCAAATAGTTTTAGTCCTCCTTTCCTCTCCCTCCCCTCTCTCTATATATAGGATATAGAAAAAATACCTACTTCTGCTCTTTTCTCTTTATCCATCCAGGTTTTTACTTGATTCCATCTGTGTCCTGCTTGAGATCTGCATGCCATTTTTTCCCTGAAATATGCAACCGCAGTTACTAGTGGCTTATGTTCCAAGATACAACAGCACATTTAGGTTAGTGTATTTTACATCATTTTTAAAAGATTAGGTATGATTGGTTTCCCCCCTCTCCCCCCCACCAAAGCAAAAATTATTATAAAGGAGAACTGCTGAACAGTACAGTAGGATGGGGAATATGATGTCTCTTTCACCTTTGATCAACACCGATTCTGCAACTGATTTTTTTTTATATATATTTCTACACGAACTACGTACGTCCTTCTGTAGCTAACATCTCCCATTTTTGGTGAACTGCTCTTTGTCTTCTTAAAACAATTGTCTGATATTCCAGGCAGCTCTTTTGGGCTGAATCCCAATTCCCAGAGAACCACTGTTGCTTTAAATAGCTGCAAATAGATTTTTAGGACTCATTTTGTAATAATTTTTTTATATCATTCTTCTCTTCTGAGTGTTCTCAAGTTAAAAACTATCCTCTGGAGCGCAATTAACTTGCAATGAACATAAAGAAGGAAGCTTTTGCCAGTCAAGTCTTGGTAGCAGTATAATATCTGAATGATTTTTTCCTCTTTTGTATGATTTTTGTACTTCTGCCCAACTTCATAAAAGCACCCTCACTTCCAGATAAAATAGATTCTTAATAACAAAATCCCTGTGGACCGTGTATAGTCTGTTGGCATTACCAAGAGTGCTTCCCTTAAAAGAGAAATTTTAATTTTCTCTTCTGAACAACCACCTTCTTAAGCCATCTTAAAGAGAGAGCACAATGGTTGCCCTGAAATTTGCCAGGAGTTACTACATGCTGATAACCCTACACTATCTTGTCTACTACAACAGGAAATCCTGTAAAGCCAAACACACTGGCGTGATTAAAGGTAGAACAAAGTGTGGATTTTATTCTCCTGGCTTAAACATTTATTAAATTCTACAGTTAAAAAGCCTGTGAGAAATAGTATGATTTAAATATTTTGAAGTTCTAAGACGATTCATGTCCTGTTTACCCCTAGGTGTGCTACTGGACTAAATTTCCTACTCTGAATGTCTTTTGTTACTTTGTTAACAGAACTCCAGTTATCCTGGGCAAGCTCACTAGTTTACAGGTTAGCAAACATCGTGCTCTGGTTGAAACAGTTCCTTTACTTTGTCACAAAACAAGGGTTTGCTTATTTGACAGTTTTACTGTAACCCTCATTCTGTGCTTGTTAGTTCTTTTTCTGAAACAAGTAAATGAAAGACAAAGGAAAAAACCAAACCACACAGTCCTCTCCCTTATTTCCAAAGCACCGACTGGCTGGAGAACAGTGGCCAGAAAAAAAGCAACAGCCCATGAGGAGCCACAGCTTCCTAGAGACCACTGGAAGCAAGAGGCAGCCCTCCTAGAGACGCAGTGCAGTGATTAGCGCTTAGGCAGACCGGTATCATCTTCTCTGTCTCATACTTGGGTGAGTGGTCATGGAGCAGCGGGAAAGATAAATAACTTCTAAAAATAGGGGGCAGGGGAAATCATAAGGTGGTAGGGGGGCTTAAGGCTGACGAATGTCAGCAAAAAACTCAGAAGAAACTATCAACAACAAGCTACGGTTTAAGCGTTACTGCTGTTAAAAACGGATTTCCCTCTTCTCTGAAAAAGGAACACAAAACCTTCCGATAAGAAAGCTAGGAACTGTCACCAAGAATAACTGCTGTCTTACTGTCACCTCACAACGGTTTAGGGTTAAGTGGAACTCAGGTCCAGCTACCAGTCGCCTTCCAAGTGCATGCATTATTTTTTTCGTAAGGTAATGCTTTATTTAAAACAACAGCAGCAACAAAACCCAACAGCTGAAATGAGACTGCCAGTGGATTTCTCTGCTAAAGCTGCAGAATATTCTCCTCAGACTTTCTTTTTGTTTGGCAGGGTACCTGTATTCGCAGAAACCGCACCTCTTCTGTAAGCAGCTGCTTCTCTTTGAAGAGCTGATTCTGTTTGTTGAGCAACTGCACTAACTGCTGGGCGGTGGCCTGGCAGTGCTTGTCAAGCTGCTGTAACCTGGAAAAAAATAGATAAAAGGGTTGCAGAGCATCTGAGGTTGGAGCTCACAGCAGAAGCTTTGATGTTTGCACTGGCGGGTGCAGCTCCCAGATGACAGAGCTCAGTCTGGTGGTTGGGCTGAGACTACAGTATTACTCCTAGGATGGGCATTCAATGCGTTCAATCTTCACACTTTAAATAAGCACTTTTGAAGGTTTGCGCTTCTCATTTAGAAGCCTTATCGTGACTTGACAGTGAATTTGCTTTGCCACTAAGTAACATCAGTAAAGAAGGCAGGAATGATAACAGTAGCTAAACCACCTTCCTGAAACGCACACACTAGCCCAGATTATAAATCCAAGTCTCCCGACCCCCTGACAAAGTGCACCTAAAGTGACCAAAACTTTTGTTTTCCGTCCACTGCTCTATGCAACCTGGTCGATGCCCCAAACTAGTTACAGAAAACAACATTTATTTTAAGTAAGCTTAGCGTTAACTAAGCACGTCAGCATAGATCATTTAATAGTGTAACGGGGGTTCCTGGGGAAGAACGTAAAGAGCCCGTCACTCCAAAGTCATCCTCATCAGGGGCTGCAAGACAGAGAGAACAAGCTGGTGGTATCAGAAGGAACACGCTGAGGCTTTTTGCTTACACTTGAAAAACAAGCGCCTGAGTTGGGACAACACTGCTGTAAGACAGGGCAACCGCACTTTTACTTCTTTAATCACAAAACCTGGTATGGCTTTTTACGTCCCCAGGGGCTGTTTGTTACTCCTGCCATGAAAAATTTAACAAGTCCGCTTGGGACCTGTAGCAAGGGATGTAAACACAAATAAGCTGGAAATTGTGTTTTTACATTAAATGCATTTCACTCTTTAAATGGGAATGTCGTTAATTACAAGTCCTTTTGGATATCTTGGAAGCTTCTTGTCTTTAAATAACAGTACTCTAGAGAAAAACCTACACATCTAAACACTATGCACTTAAGGAGCATGAACCGACTCTGTTTTTGTCAAGGTGAGTTCTGGATTTAAACTTTGCACTTGCTTTTGTAAACTATTTCTTGCTCAACATATTGAAATCCAGCTTCAGCTGAACAAGGTTTTTAGGGTGTCTCTCTCATACAGGCTGTGTTTTTAATGGAATTAGTTCTACGCTTACAATAAGGCATGTGATTTTTTGAATCTTTCTACTTTCAGCTCCATGTGGTAGTTTTGACTTGTACAGCTGTCATAACTCAGCTAAGCTCATCACTCTGAATATTCACATTCTTAATCAGGATTGTTCAAATAACTGCATTAGTAAACACCCCCAAATTTCTTGATAAAAAGCTAGGAAAATCTAGCTGAAACAAAACTGCCAAAAATCTATGTCAAAACCAGTATTTACTGATCTGTACCTGCCAGCTAACTTCTTTGAAATCAAACTGCAAGTCATGTAGCAGACACTGTGAATGCCCATATTTCATAGTGTCCTGTTACTCTGCTAACGTTTCCTTGCAAAAGGGATTTGAGAAGCTGCAGGACCATCTCCTGGGGATCAGAACAAAACTAAGTGCAGCTAGCTGCAAACAGCGACAGCTGGTTGTAAATGTCCAATGAAGCAAACAAAACCACCCCTTTGGAAGCACAGGATATTCTACTAAATACACACTTATGCACTGTGTGTCTAATTTCACGCTCCCGATACCTTCCAAACTATACCATGTTGGTACAAGAGCTGTTTATGTTTCTTTTCTTCACTAAAGGTGATTTCAGGGGTGTGGAACTTCAAAAAACAAAGCAAAACTCCCCCCCACAAACAAAACCCCACCCTTGTACTGCTCTTTGTTTCGTTTTTAAAGATCATAGCATTTCCACGAGCACCTTGCTCCCGGGGAGTGCAAGAACAATGGTGGACTTTGCTGGAGCCAACGTCATAGTTTCAGCCTGGAGAGCTGAGTTCTGCTCACTACTTTGCCATTGATTTCCTTTAACCTGAGGAGGATATGTGACCTTACTGCACTTCTTGATTTGTAATAAAGACATCTTACGGTCCTTTATTTCTAGAGTACTTATTACTTTATAGCAGTACTGGTAGGGAGGTGTAACTGGAAAGTGCTGTCTCAGACAGCCAAGGGAAGAACTCCAGCGCTGCCCTACCTATTTAAAGCCTTGAGCTTATGAAATCCTCCTCACACATGAGAGCCCGACTCAACAACTACCAACTACAGTCTAAATTCAGGCCCGTAGAATTTAAGTTTCTGCTGACTTCTATGTTCAGTTAATAATTTACCCATTCTGCTAGTGTTTCAGTCTGTTTTAAGAACAATCATATGGTCTGTGAGGGACCCTCTTGCACAAAATTACTATTACTGGCAGCTAAAGACACGGTTAAGTACATAAGCCCCTCGGCCCCCATCTCTGCAGCAACACGATAAGCACTGCCCATCGCGGTGGTAGGGCCCATTCTGGCTGCAAGAGCAAACGCCACTGATGCAGCCCCGAGGGAGGCCCTTCCGCGGCGTGCCTCTCCTCTCGTGGGGAGAGGGCTCCAGCTGTAGAGCCACCACTTCAGTGCGAGGAACTTCCTCCAGTTCTGGCACCCAGAGAGAAGTCGTTTCCAGCTCATGTGAATTTTACACTGAAACAACACTTTCTACTAGATACTCACAGGCAGCCCATGCAAATTTCAAAAACATTACTGGATACGAGCCTTAGCATGCTCTATTGAAAGCTCTATATCCCTTCAGATCATGTAAGGGGTGATTCAGATAAACTACTGTAAATAGAAAAGTCTTTAATTATGGCAATACTACTCAGTTACGCTTTTCTGTTTTGTAACGTCACCACCCACCGTATTACATTTAGACTGTCTCCTTGAGCAGAGGGAGGAAGGTAACACAGGTGCTGAGCTGGGCTTGACTAGCAGGCCACAACTTTCCTTTTTATCATCTGTATCTATCTCCAGTGCTTAAGTACAGGGTTAATAAAGTTCCCTTCTACAATTCTGGGTCATGACGGACAAAGAAGTAGTTCTAGTCAGTGCAGATCTCAGTCTGTGAATTCCCAAATTCTGTCTACCAGTCTGCTCTCCCAAAACTGCTGCCAAGCTGGCCCTTGGTCCACACGCTGGGACTACCAGCCTGCTCCAGTGCATTTAGCTCCCGAGGACAGGCTCTGGGCCCTCTCACAGTATCTGCTATTACGTGTGACATGTGCAGCACAGCCACACATTCCCATATGCATTGTATCTGGCCTGCCTGCTGATCTAGTAAATGATTCAAGATGAGAAATGAACAGCTCCACCCACATTCACTGTACTTCCCATATGTTACAACTGCACATCGATGCCTGCCATCATTTTTACAACTGGGTGACAGAACCTTCTGCACATTTTGCTAATACGAGTGAGCGAGGTTGCACGGTCGCCACGTTCTCTTTGGCAACACCACCTACCAGGCAAGCATGTACTGTGTCCTGAGCATCTGACTGACCACCGTCTCCTCACCCTCCATTCCAAACAAGATCATTTTTCCACCAAAGTGGCAAGAGCTGACCAGTTGGGATGCTGGGCAGCTGCTTCTCCTTGGCCTGGGAGTGCTGAAGGGCAGGAACTGACTCCATGCTCTGTCATGTTACTTCGAGGCACAAGGTGAAGACATGCAGCTCTTGACTCACGTTACATTTGGATCATTTACAGGACAACCTGGCACTAAGGAGTAACCTCCCATTTAGTAGTAATAATAATACCCTTCAAATAATTTTCCATTAACCACTTTAAACCAAAATTCCTATTCCTCTATGGAGGCGGGAAACAGGCAGCTTCGTGAGACAAGTGGTTCAACAGAAGAACAAAACTGAGGCATCACAAGCTGTAATGAATGCTTCAAGGTAAACCTTTTGCTCTGATTCTCAGTACCTAGAGCTTGTACACAGCTTTATGTTAGAATGGCTCCAAGCTACCTTGCTATTTTGTGCAGCTACAACCTGCAGAAGACTACATCTCTCACTCAGTAAAATTTGGATCTGTGACTAGACTATACCCTAGCCTGTCCAGAAATGAAATGGAAAGGGATAGATAGCTTTTGTTACACTTCAACAGCTATGGGTAGACAACCACTGCAAGACCCTGCAGAAACTAGGTGAAACATCAAACATAAAGCAGACCTTTGGCACCAAGGGGAATTCTACCCAGCAGAATAAACTTCCATTGCATCCAATGCTGCAAAGCCGGACTAGCACCCATCATGCTACGTTTAGATTATCCCCTTGTTTGCGGCCTACAGACAAAAACAAAAGCTTCCTTCATTTCTGTAATGACACATTGCTAAAGCAGGGTCACCCACAAGGCTCTCCCTGCAAGCTCCCTGCCCTGGGGGACTCACAGACCCATTAATCCGCAGGCAATCAGCAGTGAAGGGAAAAGCTGATACAACCTGTCAGCCCTCCCCTGGGTTTTAACGCTCATTTGAAAGAAATTAATATGCAAGGATCTGTGGGCAGTGTCCGTTCACCCTGCAGTGGGGATCACTCCTTGACATAGCAGAGGCATTAAAAGGTTATTTATTCTTTCAGTACAGTTGGGTTACTGATGTAAAACGTTTTCACTCTGCTCCACGGAGCTGAATTTGCTGAAATGGCGTGACTGGATTGCAGCAACCTGCAGCAGCTAAATCACCAAATCCAATAACCATGCTGCATTTACTGGCACACGTCTTAATTAGGTTTTAATACAAGTAATCTGATAACTACTTCTGGCCAGCCAGAGCAGAGCTGTCAGAGCTGAAAGGGCTGTTATTGAGCGGCTCATCCGGCGCGCTGCTGCGGCCGCCTCCCCGCTGACCCCACCGAAGCCCCCATCTGCCGGTTGCCACGGAAACGGAGGGCAGCCCCCATGCGCCGAGCAGCGCCAGCGGCCGCCGGGCCGGGCGCCGCTGCCACCGGGCACCCCATGGCGAGGCCCGGGGTGCCGGCCGCCCACGAGGGCCACCAGCGCCGGGGCCGCGGCTCCATGGGTGAGGGAGTGCCGGGGCATGGCTCCTGCTGCTCCCCAGAACCACCAAACCCCAAAGTCACGAGAATACATTACTGTGCAGCACACTGCCTTTAAAAACCATCGCCCTTGTCAGGATAAGAGCACCCAGCTACTAGTGCCTAATGTCACTCTCGCATCGCTCGTTTGCCCGTAGGTGGACACAGCCATCTGAGGCTGATTCTGGTTACGAGGCGGGGAACTGGGGCTGTGTCGCAGAGCCCCGCGATGCTGCGGAGATGCAGCTGAAGGGGACTCTGCCCCAACACGAAGCAGCGCCAGATTTGGTATTCGGCCATTTGCGAATCTTAAATGCTTTTAACACACTATGAATTTTAAAAGCAAATGCAGGTTTAAAAACAAGCTTGTTACAAAAAGAGGGAGCAAGCCAATTAGATAAGTAAGCAAAACCCAGCAAACTTTGCATCAGCAAACTTCTACCCCCTATTATAATTTTTTTCAGGACATCCTACAAATTTGCTAAAATATACTAAAGTGATAGGAAGTGTTTAAGTTGTGGTACTTAACAGATCGTTGTACTACAACGCATTAAAAGGATGTTAAAATTTGTATATTCAAATAGTCAAGAGTTAGGAAATGCCAGAGGGAAGGTTGTCTGTGCAAATCCTTCCCACCCTGGCTCCCACCTCGGCTGCCATTCCCCTGGCCAGCCTTTCTGATCTCTTCCCGAGGCAATTACCCACCACAACCCTGTTGAGCAGTTTCAGTCTAAACCACAATGTTTGGCAAGCCTAATGAAATCACAAAGAACTTGAACGGTGTCTTATAATAAGAAGCATCATACAACCTTAAATACAAACCCTGGTGATTACAGCTAGAGCAGGCACTGCCTACGGGGACCTCCTGCTATGTATAAATCAATGACCAGGGTTGCTTTGCCTATGTGAGGGTCTTGGAAAGCCAGACTTGCTGCCACGCAAAGAATTAAGGTGTACAGCTGGTGCTCAAGGTGAGCTTGCTTCTGCAGCCACAACTGCCCCGGCTGCTGGCACTCTGTGCCCCTTTTGCAGGGATGGCAGCACAGGTCCCCTCTGCTTTCCACCTCAACTCTCCTACTTTTCCATCTTCCCTTTTCATAGCAGAAGTGATGTTGCCTTTTTCATTAAGGCAGCAGAATTTATATTCACCACCTCTTCATATCTTGAATCAGCTCTGTGGACAACTAGGACATTTACCAGTAGTAAAATTAGTTCTTGTATGAGCAACCTGCATCGTCATTATGGTTTGCAGCACTGACGAATTCACACAGTAAATTTTGAGGTAACTAAAAAAGAGTCTATAAATTTAGAAATGCAAATAGCAAATTATCCCCCAAAGTTTCACTAGTGTCCTAAATAGCTATTTACTTAAGATATTGAGCCATAAATCAGGACCTTGAGAAAACCTTGAGAGATGAGCATCTCAGAGAAGTCCCCATATGCTCCCCAAATTTAAAAGGGAACTTCTACACTACCCATCTTTTAACTGAACTCCATTCTCCCTCCTAGCTTCAAAAGCAAAACACTATGATCCACCTTTCTCATAGTAATGAAAGAAACAAAGCATAAGACAAAAAAAAACCCCACACAAATGGAGAAAAAGAAAAAAAAAGATCCGTAACAGTGAGTAGGAGCTAAGGTCAGTAAATGAACCTCCTCGCTTCTGTCATATTGGAAGCCCTGCCTTCTAACAGGACACAGGGAGACAGTTTAAGGCACATTAAAACAAGCTTCTGTGGCATTTCCCACCCTCTGAAATCCCCATCAAAATTCTGTTGCCGCATAAAAGGCCCAGACTGTCATTTGTTCAGGCAGAGGAGGAGTGCAATCTATACCACTTCTAGCTTAGTAAGGTAAGCACTTGCCTGCACTACAGGCAGAACAAACTCATCCAACTTATGTTAACAGATGGTAACTAGAGGTTAATATCCCTTACACAGTTTGGAATCGGACACCTAAGAAGAAAATGTCCACATTTTACCATGAAACCCTTGACCCAGGTAGTTCTTTATCACTTAATCTCTTTTTTTCCTTTAAATTTATATTGGGTAACCTCTAAATTCCTTTTTACTAAAGGCACTCTTAATTTTTCCATGTACTTTTAAAGATGTGCTTACATTACATCTTCTCCAAGAAGATAACAGTCTTCACATGCCGTGATAACAATTATAAATAGGGTTTAGTTAGAAGTTTGCTTAGGAACAGTAGCTTCCCCTTTGTTTCTGAAACAAACATAGTCATCACTGACTATTAGAATGTATCTTCACTTCCACAGCTGGCCCAACAGGTTAAACAAATAGATCATGTAGGAAACCTGAGCCTGGATCTGTTCCTGGGCTTCTAATAGCTCATGTCTAACATGCTGAAGAGAGATTATCAGCCTGCTCTTCAGTAGGGGGGTGTAGCAGCTGGCCTTAGCTGCTATGATGGCCATTTTTAGCCCTCCTGGGTTTGGACAGGAAGGAAACAATGGAAGAGAATGGACGGCAGGCCGGAAAAGACATAGGTGAAAGCTCCACTAACGTCTATTTGTGTTTGAATCCCTAGGCTGAAGAGAGGTGCTTCCTCTTTAAAGGAATTCAAAAGAACACAATCTATGCTAAGAATACAAACACTGGATCAGGTTTGCTCTAGAGAAAAATAGTTCCGATTCATATTTTCTGCCTATTGCTGAAAAATGTTTAACAAAACAATTCTCCAAACCATTTAGACTGACCATTAATTTAGAGTGCTGTAAAATACCTTAGGGAAAAAAAAAACCAAAGGCAGAGCTTGCAGCAGATATATGATCAATATAATCCTGTAACATTATAGTCAGGCTCTTAATTTTTTTTTTTTTTTTTAATACGTTCACTTCTCTCCGATTTTGTTCCGTGCTGGACAGAACAGATTTTGCCTAATTTCTCAATCAGGAAACAGAGTCTTGATAATGTTAAAGAGACGCAGATCCCATGAAGGTGTCAAAAGTAGCCCTTCTCATGTTCATAAGGATCATTCCACAAGGTACATATGTGCATTACTAAAATATTTTTTCCTGCACTTGTTTTACTAGCTAAAACGATTTTTGTCATTGGTTTACTTTTTATAAATGCATGCTCTATCCTCCCCACTGCGTACTCCGATTCCTATTATTTCTTTTGTTACCAGACAAACTTGAACCTTTACAGACTGCTAGTTGGTGTCCACACAAAACAATTGCTATATTTGAGTTGGAGACACTGAGAATTTTTTAATGTAATCTGCCCAATCTGAACTCTTTCCCTCAGAAACACTTTGCCTTTAAAAAGAAATTCCCAGCATGAACCTCATCAGAAGCGACATGTAACAGACAGTACATGTGGTGTTTGGGCAGGCAGCAGAGAATTGAAAAAGAAGGTTTCACTTTTTCTATCCCGTGGCATGTGCAGAATGTACATGTGGCCCAAGCTGACATCAGGCATTTGAAGCAAAAAAAACCTGCTAAAAGCATCAGCTTCTGTTAATTTACTTTGTCAGACATTGTCTTAATTAAAAAAAAAATACTACCACTAGAAAGGGTCGTGCAGCTGAGCTACAACTGCTTCAGTTGTTTCTGACAGTCCCAATTACAGGCTAACAGAACAGCTTTGGGTATAGTCCTGCTGTCCTCACGGAGCCCAGACTCTAGCTGCTACCACTAGACTGCAGGCTCTGTATTACAGAGATCGTAGAGCTTCTGTTTATGTTTATAGCTATTAGTACCTGTGTTTGAAAGGTAAAATGTTTCTCACTAGTGACCTTGCAAATGAGAGCTCAATAGTGGCAGGTACAGTCCTTCTGATTTGGTTATCTGCAAGGGATTCTTCCCAGTTTAATAACTACATATCATAGACCTTCAAAAATGTTCTTAAAAGCCGAGGCTGCTACACTGTGTAGTTTGACCGCTATAGAAATACATTCTAAAAATATAAAACACAAATTGTTCAATATTTATGTAGGCATCACTCAGTAGTTTCTTTGCTTAAACCCCACCACCCTTATTTTCCCCACCAGAGGTACAAAAATGCCCCTTATTCCAGTTCATTTCAAACAAGTGATTTTGCCTATAAGCACTGGGAGGTGATACACATTTGCTTATTTTCAGGGTTCACACAGGGTTGTTACGGTTTTCATAAATTACAGTGAAAGCAATGACAGATGTCAGATTTGTATGGAGCATAGTTTTATGCTTGGAACATACAAGAGGAGGAATATGACTTTAAATTGGTGACAGAGATAATTTTTCTGTGCCTCATATTCAGATGAGGCATGCATGTTTTCCATGCAAGGCCCCGTTTCTCTCTCCACACAGACCAGATTGCTTCCATTTGTGAACTTACCAAGAGTGGCCTACTCCCCTTCAAATACAGCTCTATCACACATGTCTATTTTCCAAACTTACTCTGTTTAGGAAACAAAAACGAGAATGGGGGGTATGTATGGAGTGAGAATCTAGAGAAATGGCTGGGAAGCAGGTCAAGGTGGGCAGAGGAGCCTGGGATGTGCATGAGACAAAGGGAAGAGCTGAGCTCAGGTATGCACGGATCTACCCAAGGGCCTGAGGAAGCTTCAGCCTCTGTTTCTCCGTTAGCTCTGGTTGACCAAGCTGGCATGCTCCCACCTCACAGGGAGCTGCTGCTGTCATGCAACACAGCACTTTGGATCACAGCTGTATCCACTTGGGAGCAGCCCCAATCTCCCCAGGCACCATAAACCAGTTCTGTGGGGACCGAAGGGAGAGTCACAGCATCAAGGAAACACCAGCTGGGGGGAAACTAAGATGGATGACCAAATGTAGGGGAGGTGGTGAGGGTTACAAAGAAAAATTTTTGCATTGAAAAGGGCTGAGAAGAACAGTTTCATCCTGAGAAACCAGGATTTTTCCAGAAAATTAAAAAATCTGGAGGATCTGAGCAGTACTGTCAGCTTACCTTCACAGAGCTCAGCTCTTGTAAATACAGAGGCCACCTGGTGTTTTGTTTTGGACTATATTAAAAACACAGTGAATTTGCATGTGAAGTTAGTGAATAATGCAATTGCTTAGAAGCACTGAAGGAAAGCAGGGAAGCATTTCACAGAAAATACATCTTAAAAATGTATTATTACATTATAGGCAGTATTACACTCTCTGTAAGAGAGTGGCTATTTCATGATGTATATATATTAGTCCAATTGTGCTCTGAATTTACTGCATCAAGCCTAAAGGCTGAACTCAATCATTGCTATGAAATAGAAAAATTTTATTCCTGCTTTAGAGGCAAATATCATTACAGTTATCTTCAGAATAACCATTAACCCCTCCACAAGAAGGAATACAACTGCAACCAGGCAGTTTGGAGACGAGTATCAACACACCCAGATCACAGCCAGTGGGAAGGGTCAATTACATCTTTCTGGTGGCAGCAGCTTAGCTTGTGGATGAGAATAGCTGCTCCAATGTCTCTGGAATAGCAGCACAGGGCTGTTGGGAGTACCGTGCAAAATGAGCATAAAGGGGGGTCTAGGCTGGCTCTTGCATGTCACGGCTTGGCACACCAGTCAGTGGTCACCAGACCCAGCACAAGCATCCCACCATGGTAAGACAATCAGCACCTTCCAGCAGAAGAATTCATTCCGTCTACAACTGCGCAGGTGCATGCGCAGACTCTTCTTTTTCCACTGTATTTTATTTTTTTGTCAAAAACTCAGCCTTTTCTTTGCTACAAGTTGAAATAAATGTTATTCATTTTCTTGACACATCTTCAATGTAACTATAAGAAAAGAAGAGTACTTTCCTCCTTAGATTACATCAAAAGGCTTTCTTTGTTCTGTTAGGTAAATTAGGCTTTTCCCGTATTACCTCCCCATGTTCTAGTCTTTCAGTGGTAAGCGACGGTAATAGTTTTATGAAACAAATGTTTAAACAAGAAAGCTCAGAAGTCTTGATATGCTTTTGGGAGCTGAACATTCTCACTCACATAAGTAGTTAGACAATTAAGTGCCTGAAATCACTAGCGTTACATTAAGAAAACAAAGCTGTGTCTCTTTGTTTAAAAATACAACCATGGTTCTTGTTCTTCTAAGTAGGGATACAGAAGACAAACACATAAGCAAAATGAAAAACAAGAGATCCATCTACTATCAATTACTTGTCTCTCTAGACTTGGTAACCTCTGATAGACACTGCTGCTGCAGCACAAATATACCATTACTCAAAATTCACTGTTGGAAAATCTACACAAAGAAGTGCACATTTCTGAATGAAATGCACACCTTTGATAACGTGCACCACAATGTTGGTGAACTCACACGCTAACATGGTGCAGAAAAAGGCCTGTGTTTCTGAAAGACTGTGAAAGCTCAGCAAATGCTCTGAGGGAGCCCGAGGTGCCCACTGGGGCTCACTGGTCCGACTCCACTCCTCCTCAGCAGCCACCGCAAGAGCCTTCCAGAGAGATGCTGGTGGTCTTGGCACCGCTCCTGGTGGATCACACCTGGCTCAGCCTCGGCTGAGGCGAGGTAATGAACAGGCTGACAAAACGAACCCAAGTCTCCCTCCCGAGGGAAGATACTTTTGATCAGTGTTGAGCAACATATGCAGGCTTGAGCAGGGGGGCATGCAGGCAGCTCAGGAAAAAGCGTGCGCTGCTGTAACTAAACTGCAGATTAAGCTGAGGACTGCTGTTTCCTAAGCTCCAGATAAGGAGCCTTCTGGAGAGTAAGAAAAAAATTAAAGAGAAAAAAGAGCAGCAATTGTACTTTTACTTTTAAATGATTGTGAATTTAGGCTATATTAGAGGAGCATTTGTCTCAGTTTAAGATAGTATATTTTTCAGCAAAGATCCTCAGTAGGGAAGATGCTCCTGCAGTTAATGGTTTGTTTCTAATGTCTCTGAAACCGTAACGTTTCCTGCTCAGCAAGTATTTACCTATGAATGAATATTTGGGCATCCCTCATGTTATCTCCTTACATAAAAATTGTGATACAGGATCAAAATATACTTGAAGTCTCTTCAAATAAAATAATCCTAATTTTATTGCACTCCTTTACTGCAACATCAGATTTTTAATTTCCTTTGAAACAAATAGTAGTGGGGAGATAAAACTGTATTTACAGGTGTACTAAGAGGCCTGATTTCATTGACACATACAGAGGAGTTGTGACTCCTATTGTGTGACAGTAGAGAAATGACTAAAACCTATTTCTGTTACACATCTGGACACAAAAGCTTTCGTCCTGACGCAGAGTAACTCCTGTGAGCTGTAACGTGAACTACAGAGACTCCTGTAAAGCACACAAAACGCCACCAAGAGCCCAATCCTGTGTTGCTAAAAACAAAAGGAATTTTGCCTTTAATAGGAGCAGGTCCCTTGTTTGCATAAAGAGCAACTTGTCAAGCAGAATACAAATGCCAAGCTGGTATGTTACAGCCACAAGCACAATAGCCCCAATCTTGTTTTTAACTAAGCAAATCCCAGAGAGAGCATTTTTCCCCCAAAATCTGGGCATTGGCTACAAATTCAATGAATTGGTGTCTCAAAGTGTTCACGAAGGATACAGGAAATTTGCAGAAGGGCACGAGCTTCTCATTTCAAAGGGAGGGAAACTGTATGTTTTCATTATAAAAAATGAGGGTGTGAAAAAAATCCTAAACACACAATAGCTCTCTTTCAAGTATAAAGTTCAGAATTAGATCTCCCAAGTTTCCCGTACGTTAAAAGAAGAACAGAGAATAACGATCTAAAAATCCTTCACAAAAAGCCAACAAGCAAGGATGAAGCAGTACCCGCCTGGGGGCCAATTGCCTCTCCAGCAGCGGTAAGGCTGTTACTAGGCTTGCAGTACCATTTGTTCCATTACACAATCTCCTGAAGCCTTTTACAGAGAGCTAAAACAACTGCCTGTACCAACACGACACATGGCTTTCCATCCCGACTCTTTGCTAATCCAGACGCTCCAACCATCTTTCTTTAAGATGCCATATGGTTGGCAGAAGCCTGTAGATCTAGCAGCACATCTGCTTGTATGTTACTTCTCCCCTCCAACTCCCCCCTCCACACCACAAAAGAGAGAGCAAATAATTATTTAACATGTAACCGGTTAAACTGCATTTAAAGAGGACAGGGATTATTTAGCTCTAGATATTTTAAAAATATAGATTGTCACAGAAGATCGTTTGTCTCTCAGTGATTTGCGAAATAGAGAAACAAAACAAAGAAATGAAAGGCACATGGGCAAAATGATCGCTGCATTTGAATTATTTAAATGACTGCCATTTCAGACCTTATGCCCGAAGATTTATTTCCCACATTAGCGTGCCACTGAAGAAGGGACTGAATTTTCTCTTTGCTTTTGTCCGAGGTGAATCAGACAAGCAGACTAGGAAACTATAATATACCAAACCATGCTTTGTTAAGCAAGCAGAGTGAGTCTGTATGCTAATGACTCTGCAGGAATACACTGACACACTGATTTTTTTGGTATGATGAGCAAAGATTATTGACACTGTTGAAATCCTGGTTGCACTGGCATGCAGGCATCCAGGTTGTCTCTTCAGAATCCAGACGCTAGGAAGACAGGCTGCAAAAATAATTTTGTTTGTGATGAGTTATCATTTGACCATTTATGACATAATTGACTATAACAGAAAAGAAAATATACACTTTGGAGCCTGAAATTAAAAAAAAAAGACCTAGAACATCGAAATTATAAATAAATGCTCCTATAAAACTCTCATCAACGACTCCGTGATGAATAACCATCTCAGTTAACGAAGGACAGGCAGAGATGGAAATGTGTAAGGACAGACGGCACAATTTTGCAATTCTGTCTGCCGAGGATTTGCAGCACCTTTTGTTCAGAAACACTATTTCCTCGTTCAACTTTTCATGCATCAGTAAAATAAGACATCAAAGAGATAAAAGATAACAGCTCTACCTCAAATGCTGCTCACATGTATTGTTCATGTGATTATCTGTGCAGAGAGAAGCAGTATGTAGCATAAGGACCATGAAGCACATGTGTATGTTCTAGCATTTTTCAAGAAGAATAGAAACTAGACAGGTATTTGCCCCAAAAGTCTCCCCACATTAACTCTGCATTGCAACGAGCACGGAATGTTCCTCTGCCTTCACAAAAACACCTTTCCTTACAATGCTGGTGTTCAACTAGATAATGTACAAATTGTTTTTTCCCTCAGCTATTTAGGAGTTAGAGTTCCTAAACCAATGATGGAGAGACCGTGTCCTACCCTCACAGAAAGAGCAGACCAATGTTGAGGCTCTGGTTCAAACCAGCACTTTTGAGGACACAATACTCAGTTTCTAAGCTGTTTATTTATGGCTAGTACTTTCCTTTTCGCCCCTGTGTGTCTCAGAGCTATTTTAAATTTCATCAAAATTGCTTTGGATAGTTTTATATAAAAACAAAATTAAAAAGCCACTTTCTCCTCCCATAATTATCCTCCCATAATTCCACTTTTTTTTTCCTCTTTTCCTTAAGAAAAAGATGACAGAAGTTCAAAACACACTTGAATTTCAAAATGTAAAATGTGGCAATGTATTCAATGATGTAGCAATTTAGCTCAGTTTAAATTTGATAGGGCTTGATTTACCAGCTATAATAAATAAAGAACTGTATAAAGGGTGCGTACAGTAACAAGAAAGGTTTATAAATAGCTACGGATTAAGACTTCAGTTAGTTCTACGCATACTCTTCAAAACTTACAAATTATGAAATTATGTAAAAAAAAAAAAATCAACAAAAAATCTCCGCAACCCCTTGGATGAATCTCTTTCAGACCTTGTGTGTTTTGCACACATTTCTGATCATTAAGCAATTTTCATTTCAAGTGTTAATGCCCAGGCTTGGCCCACCTGCCCCGACCTTCTTAGAGCACTCTGGGAGAAGAGAGACAAATTTTTTTCCAATCATCTGACTGTACACATGAACTTCCTTTATTTTCCTAGACGGAGGGGTCCTTGCATTTTCCTGAAAGATTCTCAATAAACTCAATAGCACTTAATGGGTCTAGAAATGCCTATTCTATCCATTGGGTTGCTTTGGATAGCAAAGCAATAACCAACCCAGCAGGATGTCTTCTGAACTAATCAGGTCAAAACCAATCGTCTATGGCCACATTTGGTATGTGTCTGAACATCAGCTGTGACTGTAGTTCCAGAAGACGTACTTGGAGAGCTGTCACACAGGCTCTCTTGCCCCATCCCAGTCCCTTACCAGCAAGTCCCAGTACCTCCCTCTCTTCAATAAAAGCCTGTACAAACATTGGAAACAGAATTTCCGAAACAGAGGGGCTGGCCAACAGAAGTCCTGTGCATATGTGAAACATCCATAAGCTCAAACATTTCAGAATTTAAATTTACTGTTTAGGTAAAAAGTATGGCCCTACACTTAGGTATGAGAGAGAAAATGAACTTTGTACATGTGCTGTATCTTCTTGTCCCAGAACAGGGGAATGAAAAGAAACCATGTGTGAAGTCCTGGCCAAGACACACTGCAAACTGACTATTGTAGTAATAATGTAAACACTGCATGCTTTTGTATAGCTCGCAGCATAAGAAAAAATAATACACTTTATTGTCTTGACAAGCAACGGAAAATTATCAAGGTGCAGCGTACATCAAGAGCTTCTTCCTTGGCTGCAGAGTGTAATTGCACCGCTTCTTACACATGCTCACCCTTAATGATTTCTCATCAGAAGTACCAATAAGGTCACTGGATTGTAGTTTGGACCACTTAAGAAAAAGATAGGGTCTGATGAAGAATCCGCTATCATATCTTCATCATAGCTACAAATGCAAAACAAGTGGGTTTTGGGTTTGTTTGGGGTTTTTTTTGAGAGGGTGAAGGTGTAGGGTGAGTGTTTTTTAAATTTTTAAAGAAAAGACAGTTATTATATGGAATAATCAAGATCATAAAAATAGGTTTAAAGATTGTGGTATTCATATTCTAGGTATACCTGAAATGTCTGATATCAATAAATAATAATTGTAAATCATCTACCCAGTTTTATTGGGCATTTCATTTGTGACTTGTAGGAACAAAAAAATTTCTATAATGATTTGTAGAAATAACACATGTTTTTCCTCTTTTGAGACAAAAAGAAATGGGGAATAAAAGCAAAACCCCTTCAATTTGAAAAAGACTACATGGGGAAGTGGGGATCTCAGCAAGGGAATTAATGTCTTCCTTCATAACCACATGAATGCCCTTAGACATCCATTATCAAAACAGAAAACACAGAACTGCGACACTCAAAAATAACGACACTTCATACTGGCATTTTTAGTATTGCAACCTCTGTTCCAGTATAATTTCTAGTTCTGGATGGTGACTTCATGTACTTAAATTTTAGAGAACACAATAAGAAAATACACCTTACAGAGAAATTAAGTAATCAATAAGGTATCTGAAAGATTTCAATTAATGTTTCTACAAGTTTCATGGTATTCAAACTATTCTAATGTAATCAGTTTTTATTATTCTAACTCTTAGGTATTACCTGATGATATTTTAATAATCAGGGTGATTCTTCTGAATTGCCTAGGAGCTTGCTTATGTGCATTAAACAATCCTAAGCAGCAAACTTTTTGCCACCACCCAATTTTTTTTTTTTTACAGAAGCCCAACAAGTTTGGCTTTTGCTTGTATATTCTAAAGCTTGTCATTAAAAAAAGAACGTTTACAGATTAAATATGAGAAAACTCAGAAATTGCAAAAATTTCCAAGATGTTCTGCAGTATTGAAGTTCCAATTTTCTACATGTATCAGCTCTGGAACCATTATTTGGGCTTTTAAACTGCCTTCCTCATCCATCACACACAGATCATGGAAGCATTCAGCCTCCATGTTGCAGTTTGTAAACATACAGAGTGCACATGAACAATGTGCTCCCTGATGAATTATTCCTTATTCAACAGTGACATACATTTTACATATACATATTTTACCATATACAAGTGTTGTGACCTATTACTGCAAGTTACACTTGCATTTACATCTACAGCTCTGTAGCATTTCGACTTCTGAAATTTTACTTGCAATCCAATGTCTCCTCCATCACAGCACTGTTACAATCAAAATTAATGGGCCAAGAGAGTCTTCTAAAATTAAACTCTGCTCTGAAAGGTACATTTGAACATTTGGGGATCTCTCTTCAGATGCTGACAGGGAGACATGTGAGCGGATGTAGAGAGAATCTGGATATATGGTTCACATATGGGCCTAACAAGAGCAATCTCTTCATATAAAGACACTATTTCTCATGCTAAGTCTACCTTGTTTTCTAATGTCAGCTGAAAGGAATGTTGGAATCTGGGACAGTTTTCCGCATCAGAGCCTGTTACTTAACTGCCTGATGTCAGAATTATTGTCTCTTTTCATAGGACGTCTGTAGATTGGGATTTTTGTTTGTTTTGGTTTTTTTTGGGGGGGGGTGGGCTGTTTGTTTAAGATTACCAATGCTACACCCTCTTAGGAAATCTTACTCTTCTTGCTTACTCTTCCACCCAAAGCACCCTGAAATTATTAATGTACCCCAACTGATAAAGGATATTTTTTTTGCAGTGTTGCATTAGAACCCTAAGATTACCACTGATTCAACTGTTACAAAAGAAATTTGGGATTTCCAAGCATCGAACGTTTTTGAGCACAAGTCCTTTATCTGAGTCTAGATCCCAATACACAGGTCGCAGGGCTTCCTTTTGTACAGCACAGAATCCAATATGTCAGCACAAGACAAAGGCAATGAGTAGGAATAAGTGGAAAACAAATCTTGGTTGCTAATAGCCTGTCATGTAGTAAAAGTTCGTGTGAAGCAACATACCATATGACCCAAAGGCTCATTTTTCTGAGAAAGCTACAGTTTAGTTAAAAAAAGAAGTGCAGTAGAAAGGAAATCCAGTTGCAGACATGCAGTAGGTCGGACTTGAACTATCGCTCATTGTAGGAAAATCTACTACTCTACCCCGATTAGTGTATAGCCATACCTGAAGCAAAAAATTTTGCTCAGAGCAGTCTGGAAGAAAAGCGCCAACGTTCATTAATGCCTACTGCTCATAATGCAACCATTTTACAGCTTTATCTTAGAAGATGTTAGAAAAGATCAGTACAGCATTATTTCCATGCAGCACACAGATGACCTTAAACCAGCAATACCAGGACCTATACCACAGGACGGATAAAACTGAAGCACACCACTTGTAGAAGAACTGCCATAATTTGAAACAAAATGCTGAGAAGTCTCTGATAGCTGCCAGAACTCAAAACATGGTAGCACCTCTGAGCTGTGCAATCCTAAGCAACCCATCAAC
>VZTV01027118.1:0-14088 GCA_013400875.1 Anhinga rufa
TTGAATATTTGAACAATTTGGAATCAGACAGCACTACTGGGACAACTGTTTCTTCCCGGGTTTGCGGTCTGGAGGAAAGCAGTGACACAATTCCTAATTTTGATGTGGACCAGTCATGCCTCGTGGTGCAGCACTGGCCTGAGCTCCTCCACCGGCTAAACCTTCTCAGGGAGTGTGCTCTTTTTGCTCAGAGTAGCTATGCTTTATATGCCCCCTTTCAATTAAAAAAAAAAAAAGAAATCAGCAAGCGGGAGCTCTTTGTTACAGTTTCATGGAGACAACGCTCATCCAGCACGGCTTAGCAGCCCTTTCTGAGCTGGGGGGGAGAGGGGGCTCTCAGCCCTTCCCCTGGTCCCTTTGAGCTCTCTCGGTGCCTGAAGCCCCAGAAATACGGGCATCACAACTGCTTCATGAAACTTTCGGAGAGAGTGGCGGTCTCTTTACAAAGGTGGGACTCTGAGGCCCGCGTTTGTCCCACTCAGCTGCAGGTGCCTCAGTCGAGGGCTGCGCTGCTCTAGGAGATGGAGGGAGAGCGAGGCGCTTCCAGAGGGCAGCGGACCTGCTGCTGAGTTTGGAGACCAAAGGCAGGGGTTTGTCCTTCAGTCAGAAATGCGGGCTGCTGGAGGCAACGGCCACGTGTTCAGCTGTGGGAAGGGGACTGTACTGGCACACTGGTGTGCAGTTTGCTTGGGTCCGTGCTGGGCTATCCAAATCAGCCCAAACCAATCCTTTTGTGAATCCCATATCACTTATCCCACCTGAGAGCTGTCCTGCCGATGTGAAGTGCTAGGGGAGATTTTACTATGGCCTAATTAGAGAGGGTATAAAAAATCTGAAAGACTTTACTGATGGCTTCTACTGGGAGCCTGCCTGGCTTCTCTTCTTATCCTGACCTCTACCCCACCACTAACCACAGAATCCCCCTAGACCTGCTTCTTCAGCTGGGACCCTTCAGGTGCTCCAGTTCCAGCTCAGAGTCCGGACCCCCCTAAAGACCTCCTTTATTTAGGCTTTCAAAAAGTCCTGGAAAGCTACACTTTGGAGAATCCAAAGCAATGGACTACACCTGGGGAAATAACGCTGTCATTCATTTTGCCCAGTCCCCTTAAAAAAACTCTCTCTATGAGAAGCTAATTCCATGAGAATGTGAAATTTCAAGCTATGTCACCATAGAGGGGTAACCTTTAAATACCTTTTATACCTGGGCTTTGTTTTTGCCTTATTTTCCCTGTGCCTGGCCTGATTTTGATTGTCTTGTCTATATCTATAGCTAAGCCAGGGCTTTAAGGAAGCATTACTAAAACTGGCAAAAAAAAAATAATTCCTGCTACATTTAGTGAGGGCTAAGGACCTAATGCCTGCAGTGACCTTGAGAGATGCTTGCCTTGAAAGATGCATTTTAGCAAAGCAGAGGGTTGTAGCGTGGTGGAGGAACAGAACTGTACAGAATTACACCTGTCATACAAAACTACAAAAGCCAAGAGATGTACTGGCAGAAGCATCAAAAGTAGCCATTATTAGGTCAGACAAAGTGAAATAGCAGCCTCGGAGGACTCCCGTCAGTGCCTCTCCTGTGATGGGGTAGGAAATGTGCTTAAAGGAGAGCAGAGGCACAGGGCCTCTCTTCCTGGGGTGACAGACGCTGGGAAGGACTCCTGGAGACTGGGAAAGAAACTATATTTTCGGTCGTGTGTCTCCCTTGGGCAAGAGTTGCATCACGGTTCCAGCCTGGCCGTTTGAATGCCTTCTGGCACAGCTGACATAGATCTGTGTACCCCTCCTTGAATTCCTGTTCTTTCTGAAACACCCATTTCTGGCATTTCTTTGCTTATCACCAGGGCTAAATTTCCTGCCAACATGGTCTGGAGTGGCTTTTTTTGGGCTGTTGACTGCAAGACACACCATTCTTCTACTGCTCTTCTAGCCATCGCCATTGGAATTCGTATGGCCTCACTCCCTCCTTTCCTGGAGGATTAATTGTGTCAACTCCTGAAACAAAACTCAGTGATTTGCTTAAGTGAGGCATTACCTTAAAGGATGCATTTAGGGCAAATCCCTGCTATGTTTTAAGTGTGCTTCAGGGAGGAATGGTCAATTGACTTGGATGGATGATTTATGTTTTACTAGCAGAGATGAAGGCACACATCAACCTAAAAGTTAACCTCCACAAGATGACTCTGCCTGACTTGTCCTGGACATAGGGTGCTTAGTCTCCTAGTGCTGTCTCCGTTGAGAAAAGCAGACACTGCAGGTGTAGACTGGAAGAACTGAGGGCCTCCTGGTATGCACTGACTACCTCTCTTGGATGGCACCTGCTTAATATCTGGCAGACAGGAGATATTTAATTCTTCCCAAGGGTAGTCTTCTTTCCAAGCATGAAAAAGCGGCAAAACCCACCCTGTAAATTTCTTTTAAAATATTAGAAAAAGCATAATTAAAACGGCTTCTCCTGTGCTGGCAGGAGAAACCAGCTAATAGAGAATTTACTCTTCAAGTCTGATGCAAATGTTTTATGTTGTAAGGACTTTTCTCAAATGGGAAATGAAATCATGGACAATAGAAATTAAATTAAGGTTTAGGTTTAGTACAAAGTGGCCTTTATGGTTGCCAGCTCATAAAAGCGGTGGGTGAAACACACCTCTGCACAGAAGGGCAGTCTTGTACCACCAATGAATTCCATTTAGCCTCTGTTTTGAGGACCGGTGTGATACACATATGTGATTTTCATGTTGTGAGCCTCCAGATACCAGAAAACCTAGTTCTTGGCATGTTGTGGAGGAAAAGAAATCAAAGTCTAAGCCTCTTCAGCCATCAGGGGACATGATGTTCACGTCCCCTCTTTCTCCTGGCAGCATCCCCGGCTGGGCCAGCCCAGTTGTCACATATGTGACTCGTGTGCATTGTGTTGGCAAACGGGCTTGATCTCAGCTTGCTGCCAGCCTGCTCTCGTCCTTGTTCCCTTGCTGGCAGTGGGTCAGGGCGCTCTGCCAGCCTGGGCTGGAAGAACGGCCAGCCCTCAGCCACACAGAGTGCTGTCATGGAGAGCGTCTTAAAAATTGAAGGGAAGTCACTGCCACAGGGGAGCAGGACCTCACTTGCGTAAACCCTATCTCTTTCTGGATAGCTCTGCAGCTTTCTGAAGGCAGGTCCTTAGGATATGCCTTTAGAGCTCTTCCACAGTAAGTTTTAACCTGAATGTGTGGTTACAACGCTAAGCTAAATTAGCATATGGGAGAACGGTGCTGTAAGATTTCTCCGTCTGTCACAGCTTTGATACAACACCCGAGGCAGCAGCCCTGCCCTCACTTCTCCAAAACAACGTCTGTCACGCGCAAACTTTGCGCAGAAGCCGCTATTACTGTAAACACAAACAATCGTATCCCGTTAGCAGGATTCAGTGACACTGGCTGCTTCTTACTGCTCCATTTCACATTGCATTGTAAAATAAACACTTCCTAAGACTTTAAATGTAAGTTGCAGCACCTGCCTCATGTCTGTGTGTCCCAGGATTTGGAGTGGGACAGATGTCCCGGGAAGAGTTGAATTGCCCTGGCAAGGTGTTGAGTCTCTCTGGCTTACATTGTCCTCAGGAGAGGTCCTCAGGGCCTTTCAGTGTCGAGCTTTTCTGAGCTCTTACACTCGTTGCATGTTCATCTGCAGTAATTAAGAACCCTTTGAAATGGAGCATAGTTACAACAATAATGCACACAGTGTATGGCCAAAGTGCAAATAGCTTCAGAGGAGGTTAAATCACTATTTTTCCAATGTTAATATTAATGAAGCTGAACATTTGCATTTGTGGTAAATCCTCTCGTAGCATCAAAGTCCTTTGAGGATTTTTCTGCAGATAAATGAAGCATTCCCTCCTTCCCTCACTACTTCTGCTAACGGCATCACTCAATGCAGCAATAGATCAACAGTTCCCATTAATCTGTGAAAAGGCAGAGCTTAGAACAAGCGCTTTTTGACATAATGAAAGCTGACACTGCCTACCACCATTCCTGGAAGAAGTACTAGTGGCGTTTCATTAGAATAAGTAAATACAAATAGAGTTCACCCTGAACAGTCCTCTTTGTTACAAACAAAAGCCATTAGTTAGCAAGGAGAGTCTGGAGCAGGCCTGAATTCATGTGATCTCAAAGCCCTTCTCATATTTAATTTATAAACTGATGATTAATTCAGTGATTAGCTAA
This sequence comes from Anhinga rufa, assembly GCA_013400875.1. Classification (NCBI taxonomy): domain Eukaryota; kingdom Metazoa; phylum Chordata; class Aves; order Suliformes; family Anhingidae; genus Anhinga; species Anhinga rufa. Next base: position 4,194 of record VZTV01027118.1, read on the forward strand.
TTCACTTGCAGTGATTAATTTAATTCATGTCTTCAGGCTAATGTTTAAGAAAGGAAAAAGCCCAGCTCAGATAGATGCACATCAATGTCCTTGTGATTAAAAAAATTATAATATAATGCCCTGGAGAGTAAAGGAAAAAAGAAAGATCAAGGGAATCGGTGGCATGATCAGTTGTAAGTTCTTGCAGAAGCTGTAGCCATATTTTTAGCTGTGATGTTTAAACGTGTCAGTTACTCTAATGATCAATGGTTTGAAAGATGAATCTAAGGGGCTTTCACTGTAGCTTTCCACTGTGTATTTTGAGAATGACGCTGCTTTAGAGAAGTCCTCCAGTTCTGTTTTTCTCTCACTTGTTTTGCCAGCTGCCTGCCAGCTCCCCTCCCTTTCAGCAACATCTTTCTCATGCCTCACCGAATTCTTTGATGAGAGCGCTTGGTACTTCTTAAATCCAGCCTGCTTTTTTCTATTTTCAGCAGGATTTTCTTCATCTTTTGATGCAACATGAAATGAGGATGCTTTGGGAGACTTTCCTGTATTAGACAAACTGATCTCTTTTGGGACAGTATTGCTTTTACAATTCATGCCATCACTTGGCAATGGAGATTGATAGCTCTTGAAGTCGCCTGCAGGGCCTTCCTTTTCTGAGCCATCATTGCCGTGCTTCTCTGTTAGAGCTGAAGAGCACAGCCGGTATTTCTCTCTTCTCTCAGGTCCACTCTTCTGTTCTGGACTACCAGTTTTATACGTTGTTTTTTCATCAGGTGGTGGTGGTGATTGTTTCTTTTTGACTGTGGTGTTCTTTTCTTGAGGCTTCACCAGCAAATTTGAAGATGGGGACTGGTGCATCCCAGAACCTGGCTCTTTGCTTTTATCTTTTACAGCACTTGCACCAGGCTTTGTAAAACTTTCTGTTACAGCTTGTTGTTTTTCTCCTCCTGGAATATTTTTCTCAGGCTTTGCTGATTTACTTGAAGGCAGTAACTGGTGGTTCCCAGAAGGCTGGTGTTTATCTTCCTCTTTCACAGCTTTTGTTTCAGGTGGCCTGATGTCCTCTGCTGTCAGTGCCTTTTGCCTCCTGTCTCTTGAAGTATTTTTTCCTTGGGACTTCACCACTTTCTTTGAAGAAGGTGACTTCTCAGAATTTGGATCTTCATCTTTTTCTTTCACAGCATTAGTACCAGGCTTCTTAAAACCTGCAGAAGCTGATGTTTGTTGCTTTTGTTCTGGAGTATCTTTTTCTTGAGGCTTAACCAATGTTTCTGAAGATACTGATCGGTATTTCCTGGAACTTGGAAATTTGTTCTTCTCTTTTGCAGCATTTTTATCAGGCACCGTAAAATCTTCACATCTTGTTTGCTGCTTTTCTCCTCCTGGAGTGTTTTCCTCACACTTTGCTGATTTTCTTGAAGGGGGTGGCTGGTACTTCCCAGAATGCTGGTGCTCATTATCCTTTTTTACAGCCTTTGTTTCAGGTGACCTGGTGTCCTCCACTGATGGTGTCTTTTGCTTCCTCTCTCCTGAAGAGCTTCTTTCTTGAGGCTTCAGCACTTTGTTGGAAGAAGGTGACTGGGGCTTCTCAGAGGTATGCTTAGTCTTTTTTTCATCTGACTTAGTTTCAGGCTTTACAAAGTCACCTGGTGACATCTGTTTCTGTGTCTCTAGAGGGGAGGATTTCTTGTCTTGCTTCACCAATGGATCTGATAATGGTATTCGATTTTTAGGATCACACGAAGGTTTCCTCTCTCCTTCACAACTCTTTTTGTGCTGCACTGGTTCATTTTTCAAATTATGTGGGGTATTCTCCTCATCAGTGGTCTTACTGTCCTGCCTTGATGTATTTCTTGGTGGCATTGAATAATTCTTGAAGTTTGACTTGATGTTTTTTCTCCCTGTACTGTTATTTGCTTGTTTCACTTGTTCATTTGATGAGGAAAGGGGGTGTTTCCCATTATTGCTGCAGGTGTTTTCATCTACTGTCATATCACTTTTGTGTTTCACAAAATCTCTTGAAGGTGTTAGATGCTTCAAACTCTGCCCAGTATTTTTCACTTCTTGAATGTTGGTATCATGCTCTGATGAAGGTAACTGGGATGTTCGAGGTCTATGAGCATTCTTCTCATTTGAAGAGTTATTATCATGATCCACTGCATCACTTGGTGTGAATACTTGTTCCTCCTCAGATTTCAGGACATTTCTCTCTTCCCTCTCCTCTGTCTCCATCCTATCACTCTCATGCTTCATGTCATCATCTGATGACAAGAGCTTATCCTTGGTATGTTTGGAGACCTTATTACTACCTTTTCCATGCTTCTTTTGGTCTGACACCAATTCAGTTGATGAAGGAAACAGGTTCTCTTCCAGCATATCACTTCCTTGCTTTGTGGTATCATCTGAAGTTGGTGTTTGGTTCTTCTCCAAGGATAATAGGGGCTTTCTTGATAGCATGGTTTTATTTTCATGTTTTCCTGGCTTCTTGGCTGGAAGTGAAAGACAGTTCTCAAACCTCCGACATGTATTTGTCTCTTCAGCTGTAGAGTTTTCATTTTCCGTTGCATGACTTGGGGACAGCACTTGGTTCTTAAAATCACGCGCAGTTTTCTTCTCCACTGTTGTATCGCTCCCACGGTTTGCCAGCTCATCTGAAGAGGGTGGTGGATACTTCTCACAGCCATGGCTGGCATTCTGATCTCCCACACCACCAGCTTCCTGACTCACCAAATCAATAGGTGGAAGGGCTGAGGGATTTCTAAGAGTGTGATGGATTCTTTGTTCTGCAATCCCACTCATTGGTGTTGGTAAAGGGGTTGACGAGGGTGGCTGCCATGCCTCAGAGTCAGGCCAGGGCATATCATCTGCAATGGCCTCTTCATGCTTGATGAAAGATTTGGATGGCTTGTGACAGGTCTCCAGGTCAGTCAAGGAACTCCTGTGCAGGGCTCGATTGTTTGCATGATTCATCATTTTATTTGATGAAGATAATTTGTCCTTCCTAAAATCTTCTTCAGTGATGTAGGAACTGTGCTTCACAAGGTCACCTGGCAAAGGGCTTTGTGTCTTTTCCAAATGAGAAGAGATGTGCTCTTCTTCTGCAGCACCAGGCTTCTGCTCCTCACTCTCATTTGAAGATAGTGTGGGTTTGGTCTGATTTACATCTGGGTTTGATACGTCACCTTTGAAATTACTGAAGTTATTTTGTGGGCCAGGCATTTGAGGAGGCTGTGGCTGCTTGGTTTTGGATTCATTTTGCATTTGTTTGTTGGGTGTTTTAATCTCTTCTTCCTTTTTACTTGGGACAACACTATCATTTCTCCTAGAAGTAGAGGATACTTTGTCTTCACTGTGATATTTCACTCCTTCTTTGGCTTCCTTAGAACACCTGCCTCCTAAACCTGGTGCCTCTTTTTGAACTATTGGTGGCCTTTTGCCAGAAGCTGGTGTTAGGAGAGTTATCTGTTGATCCTCCATTGGAGGCTCAACTTCACAAGATGCTTGAACTTTTGGAGAGTGAAAGGGCAGAATGTTTTCCAGTGCTTTCTGCTCTGGAAAACATTTTTGGCCTGCAAAGAAAGAATCCTTTTCTGGCTCTGTGAGCTCTGTGTCAGCTTCCTCTGAACTGTATACGTACATAGTTATTTCAGGAATCTCACCTGTTTTAGTATCCTGAGGACTTTGTTCATGGGATCCTTCGACTGTGCTAGAGTAAGGCGAGTTAGAAGGTGGGCTGTCTTCCTTAACATGTTGCACAGCATTGGTAATCCCCAATAGTGAAGATGTCTCAGGCCCATTTGACATGTTGTTCCTGTTGCAGTCTAGACTATGTTCAGACAAGGGAGGAATGCAGTCTGCAAGAGTTTTGTTTTTATGGGTAGGAGATGTGCTATCTAGATTAAGATTAAAGTTGGGTCCTTGTTTTGCAGAATTTTTAGCCTCAGCACAGTCCCTTCTATCAGACACTGCTTTGGGTGCTGCTGGTAATTCTTCTTTGTCCTCCCTGTCTTGTGCTGCATTTGCTGGTGTCTTGTTCTCACCTGGCTTTCTCTCAGACCCCACCTTTTCTTTCAACGGTGTGTCATGACCGAAAGGCTGCTTCACAGCGTTATTTTTTGACCAGCTCCAAGGATGGTTAATTTCAGTAGCCATGCTGAATCTGGGCACTGGGACTGTGGAGCACACTAAATATTGGGACTCTGGACTGTTTATACCTGTGGCTGTCATTGCTGCGGTGCGCAGTACTCTGACCTCTGGCTTACGAATAGTTTTTCTGCTCAGGAAGTTTTTAGTCTTTTTCTCACCCTTGCGCAAGAGCGATGCTTTGACCTCTGCGGCTGAGCAGAGAGCGCTTTGTTCAAACTGCTCCTTCAGTTTGGACAGGACCGAACTCTTGTTGACTATTTTTGGCAAACCACTGTTTGGCCCCTTCTGTTTCCAACTGGCAGACTTCTCCTTGGCTTCTTTTTCTTCGGCAGCTAAAAATTTCTTCAGGATGTTCTTCACTGTGTTTTTCCCACTCATGTTGCTCCATTTGGCCCTCTCGCTGGGTGCTGTGTCTGCATCCTCCTCTGATGCTTTTCCATCTCCTTTCCTGTCTCTGCTTCTGTCCAGCTTGTTACCAGCCCTGCTCACCCACAGCTTCTCTTTAATGACCAGTTTGCCGACTTCTCTTCTTTTCTTGGTGTACGGCTCGCGATTGTTGTTTAGAAACCTGGACCGTAAGAGCTGAAATCTGGTTGGATGCTGGCCCCTGTTTGAATCTGGACATGGCTGGTTATAACTCACCTTGTTTTCTTTACCTTCTGCCCATTTTGTCCTCTTGCTTCTGAGCTGTGGATCGCTAGCTGCGAGCTCGGTCACGTACAGCAGCAGGCTACTGAGAACAGCAAAGACCCCTTGCTCTGTGGCCATCCTATTGAGCTTCTTCTTCAGCACCAAAGGGTCTACCAGCATCTTATCATCTCCACAAAAGCGTGTGCTTTTGGTGCTGCACAAGAGAAAACAGGAATGTTCTTTTCAAGTCATCAACATTGCTGCTACCTCCTTATTTTGCTTTAATGGCATGCTGCCACGCCTAAAATGGAAAAAAATATTTTAATTTAGACCTTCCCATGAGAGTTGTTGTTAGTGGCCTGTTAAAAAGCATGCAAAGTGCTTTACAACCTTCGTGAGGCATGGTGTAGCAGGAGTGTGCAGCACTTCACATGGTCCCACACAGCACCATTGGCTCTTTCTTCTGTGTTTTGTGGCCAGTGGAAGCACTTAGAGAGCAAGCAATGCTAGCTGGGGTGACCACATCTCCTCTGTGCCACTCCTCACTCATTTAGTATTACTGTGTCCTAATGCAAGAGCAACATGGAAGGTGTTTTCCTCTCCTACTAAGTGTAGGCAAAGATAAATACAATGGGAACACAGTTAGCAGGAAACCATGGTTCTGCCTCTGGGTTCTAAAAACAGACTCACACCATTAAAACAAAATATAAAGCCTCAGGAGCACAAATATGCCACTGATGCTTTTTGCTATTGGTATAGGTTAGAAGTCAGTAGGTACCTCTCCAGAATTAAAAAAGAAACACACAGAGTTTGCATTATTTGCTTTTTGATAGCATTCAAATCCCACATCAGGACTATGCTGTTAAATCTGCTTTGTGAAGCGTAGCACCACCACAACAACCCTGGCAAGGTCCCTTGACTACAACCCCCTTTAATCTGGAGCAAGAAGGTTGGTATATTGGACCTACACTTGAGTTTGAAGAATCAGGCCCTTGGACAGCTGGGGATTTAAGCAATGCTTTAATTGGGGTGGATCAGTTACTAAATAAAATACTGAACTCAGCACAAAAGCTGGAGCGTGAAGTTAATAACAATAGATGGGGCTAGGAGGGGAAAAAACCAAGAGGTGTCGGCTTTCTGACACCACGAAAAGCTGGAAGGTTACTTCACCGTGCAGTGAAATAGCTTCACGCACAGAATGCAGCCTGCATACCGGGAGGGGATTACTTTTTATGAGCAGAAGTGGAATAAAAAATTCTTTAAATTAAGCCCACACATAGAAAATGAAGAAAGGCTGCAAAGAGGCTTGTCCTTCAGGGAGTGTCAGCTTTGAAAGGCTGGGGAAGGCCCAGCTGTGCCCCAGCAGCTGGTACCCCATGGACTCTGAAAGAAATTGGACCCGGCCCCCCACTGCGGCATTACGGGGGCTGTTCGCAAAGTGGGGGGCTGGTCCTTGTCCAGTCGGGTAGTGACATTTGGATTCAACTTGGCTGCATTTCAAGTGCACATATTGAAAATTACATCCCTCAGCAGCGGGACAAAGTTGCCATCTTGAATGGAAGAAGGTCTATTTATAATTACTTTGTAGATATTTTTAAAGGCCAATAACAGAAAAAAGCATGACAACTGGCCCATGTCTAATGTGACAAACAATACTTCGCAGGTTTTCATTGGGAATAACCACATTTCAGCACAGCACAGGTGCACGCTCCCACATGCACAATGTGGTAACATCTACCCTTTCCTTACTGAATTGACCATAGCTAAGGAAGCAAGGCTCCCATGTTACACTAAGATCCTCGTTTTTCACAACTACGGGAATTTTCAGAATAAAGAAAAAAAACAGAATCCAGGGTGTAATTGAGGCTAAAAATATCCTGGTTCACTCTTCCTCCTAGAACCAGTCTGCTGGTATTTTGACTGAAGCCTTGTCATGGCAGAAGATCGTTCCTCTCCTCCCTAAGAAGTGCCTGGTGTATTGAGAAACACACGGAGGGCCATTAAGCTGCATCATTTAGGGTCACCTCTGATCTCTCAGAACAGCAGTGGAACCAGATGCCCTGCTTACCTCTCCCTTCCAGACTACTTTGGATACAGTAAATGGCCACAGTAAAATATGGACTAGTCCTTCTTTCAGTGAGGTCAGCATAGCCAAACTACTATTGATTGTGAAGGGAAGATCAGACCCTCTTTACTACGAGTATTCAAGGTAATCAATCACTTATGAGCTATAAAATTTGAACAGCTTCATTAAATACATTACTAGTGAGCTTTGTTCAGAGTTTCCCTTTTATGCTTTTGGTAAAATATATGATAGAGTGTTCTTATTGGATGCCTTCTGAAATGTAGCATTTGTGAGAATACTGCATTGTCTTAAGTAGGAAGACATGTTGCATGGGTTGAGTGCTTGAACCATGTTCACAGCAAGTAGCAGCAGATGAGCAAACAGCTATGGCACCTTTTTAGGGCATCTGCAGTTCTTCCAAAATGACTGCACCTGCAAACCAACATCACAACTGTGTAAATCTGAAATGCGTTCTGTGCAAGGGCTGTGGTACAACGACACTAAATTCTGAGACCACCACAGAAAATATGGGTAGTGATGAGACTGCGTTGTCCCAGTGTTTGGAAAACACCATGCTTCCACCTTGGGGAAGGAGATCAAAGGTGGAGGGTTTCTCAGGTTGGGAGCATGACCACTATTTTCAACAGGCCAAGACATCATCCCTAACATTTCTTCACCAACCTTTTCCAAGTTGCATCCTGCCATTCTTAAACTATGTGACCTATTAATGAAATATAGTCACCTCTATATCAACTACAGATAGTCAGCTCTAGTCCCACCCACGTCTGGGAGGAACTGGGCAGGTACACCCTGTGCACAGGGGGAAACCCACGCCAGCAGAACTCACCTCCCAGGGGTGTGAGTTACACCGGATGGCAAGGCAGACACTTGGGGTCCTCCCTGATTCTGTGAAATGGCCTAAGGTGGACTTCAGTCTCTTTGCCCCTCTCCTTCCCTGGAGATGCTGGTTTTCACTGTTCTAATGTGCATGGCACCACACTAGCATGCTGCTGGTTTCTGGAAGTGCTGCTGCATTGTTTTCAGTGTCTGGAGGAGAGACCACTTGGACCTCCAGAGGAGGCAAGGCCACCTTCAGAAGTTTCCTGTCTTCTTGGCCCAAGAATAAGATGCATAAGACAGGCAGCTTAGTTATTTATTTATAGATTCTTTGGTGACACTTATCATGGCAGCGTCAGAGTGGCAACAGCCTGATATGTTAATGGACAGCAGTGCAACCCTATCCTGCTAGCTGGCCTGTCCCAGGGAAACCTCTGCAGTGGACACCACCATGTTGCGGAGCAGAGGAGAGCCGACGTGCTGTGGCAGAGGAAGAGGAGCCGGCGCTCTCCCCCAGCCCTGCCCGCACCCTCCTACACCAATTGACTCCTGCCTTTCCACTCTGTTAGGGGTCCGGAGGCTGCTGAGTAGCCGGGGGTGGTGGCACCCCGTGGCTTTTGCTAAAAGCAAATGGCTGAAGGAGTTTCTGGTTTACTCTCTCTGGTGTGGAGAAGAGAAGGCCCTGTCTCTTGACCCTGAATTACACGTTAAATATCCAGCCACTATTTTGCACAGCTTGGCAACCTGAAGGACTAGCCGCTGCAGAGGCAGCTCTCAGCACAGGGCATGGGCAGGAGGAGGCAGCCCTATGGAGACTTCGTCAAAAGATAGGAAAAAAATTAGAAAACACTGTCCAACTTGCAGAAGCTGCCAGAGATTGATGGATTGCTCTGACTTGCTGTCGGCTGGCTCTGAGGAAATGGTCACAAGCTGGAGCACGCAAGATGTTGCATCGCATAGGCCCTCTCATCCCCGGGCATCCCCGTCGCTACCCGGCTCTGTGTGGTGTTTGATTCAAAGAGCTGCCCATAGACAAGGAAGACAACAGGTAGCAGCTCTGCCTGCTCGGACCAATGCACAGGCCTTTTTAGCATTGTCAGTGAAATGATGGCCAGCATGCCGCTCGCCTCAGCAACTGCAGAAATGGTGCTTTACAAGTTCAGTCTTTGGGAACTGCCTTTTAAGTTAGATTATCTATTTATCTCAGAAACAAACTTGGTCCTCTCCAGCCTGGATAGATGGTAAAGTGGGAACAGTTATGAATGCTCTTCATTTTTTTTTTGGTGATTTTTTTTTTCTAAAGGAAGAGTTAAAGCCAAAGTACTAGAGAAAACCCTACCTTATGCAGGATATGTTCTTCTCTCTTCTCTATTGCTGAATTTATTACATGTATGCTAGGGGCATCCTAAACTAGAAGGAATGTTTTTCAAAAGTCTTGATATTCTCTTAAATCAAAAGCTACTGACACAAATGCTCCTTTTGGTTTAACATATCTCGAAAGCAAACAAGAAAGCACCTTGCGAAGCTGCAAAGAGAAAACATGCTCAAACAGTGTTTGAAGTAGCTCGTAGTATGGAAAACCTTCTCATACAGATATTGTCATGCAGACTGCTATTCATAATGACAGAGATCACCTGCTCCTCTTTCTGCCACATAACATCCCAGTGACGATTCCAGCAATTGCTTACATGGAAAACGGGGTAGGAAAGTACTTATGTATTTTTAGCTATCTTTTTAAAACACAGTTCAGCAGCTGGAGAGAGATAAGAGAAACCAACACCACGTAGACAATCACTCGTGGTGGAGATTAGAAAGTGCTACATAGACCTCAGTTTCTGAACTTCTCAGGTAAAACATAAGGTTAAACACCAGGGTCAAATTCTGCGCTCACTTCTGTGCCATTTCATTGAGGATTCCATATTTGTGCCTGTGCTGCTGCAGGTGCATCAGAATCTCCTTCACTGAGGTCTACTCTTTACTTTGTCTGCTGCATGCAACTTTTAACTGAATCGTAGTTTGTTGGTTTTCTTGAAAAAGAATTTTTTTTAAGTTAAAAAAATTAAAAAGAAAAAAGGAAAAGAGGGAAAAGGAAAAGGAAAAGGAGAAAAAGAAAGAAAAAGGAAAAAATAAAGAGGAAGAGGAAGCGGAAGTGGAAGCAAAGGAGAAAAAGAAAAAGAAAAAGAAAAAGAAAAAGAAAAAGAAAAAGAAAAAGAAAAAGAAAAAGAAAAA
>VZTV01027118.1:14275-43176 GCA_013400875.1 Anhinga rufa
GAAAAGGAAAAGGAAAAGGAAAAGGAAAAGGAAAAGGAAAAGGAAAAAGTTGAAAAAGGTTGGAGAGAAGGGGCAGGATGAGGTGAGATGAGGCAAGGCAACAGGAAAAAGAATAAAAGGGAAAAAAGGGAAAAGAAAAAAAGGAAAAAGGAAAGAGGAAAAAGGAAAAAGGTAAAGCAATTGTTACTGTTTTCTTCCTGGGGTTTTTGTGGTGCTCAGGCTTGTGAAATATATCACAGCCTGACTGCTGACCTATTACAACTGCTTGAAGACCTCAGCCAAAAATTCTGATACTGATACAGCAACATATAATCTGCTCAATCTAAAAATAAAGAATGATGCTTAGAAAATAGTGTAAGATTAATTTATTTACAAATATTTCAGCCAGTTGTATTTTAAAAAAAACTTGTTCTGAAGACTGAAGAATGATAAGAGCGTAATTCAGAAATTTTAGACTGATGCTTTGCTGTTCCTTGGGGGTATTTTTAGTGTTGGCTTTTCTTTTTCTGGAAGCTTCTAATGTAACAATACCTTGCACCACAGTGCTGATGCAGGGATCAGCAGTTCATTAAAAGATAATCCGTGAGACATTAGGTTTACAAGTGTCACAGACACATTAGATTTGAGAACAAGGAGGAACAGCAGCGGTGAAAGGATTGTCAAATATACAGAGAATATCCCCATAAGTGGGTAACTGACATTAGTTTTGCAGGAAAGCATTAGTTCTGAAAATTAATTTTGTATGTGTAACTACTGGTCACAGCTGTTTAGGAAGTGGTATTATAGCAAGTTAGACTGAAATAAATCAAAAGAGGTTTTATTTATTTTTTTTCCATTTGAGATTATCTCACTGGTATAAGCAGCACTCTTTATACTCAGAAATCCCTACATCTGTAAAAAAAAACCACAAAGACTGTAAATATCTAATCGGTCTTGAATAATTCAGTTATTTTTGCTTGCACACGATCTACATACAGCCTTTCAGACTAACTCTTGGCTAATTCCTTCGCTACGAAAGTCAGTCAGTTATCTACAGGGTTGGATATAGTCTTTATAGAAAGAGAAAATGGCAGAAACTGCTTTACTTTTCCTCCATAGATAGTCGGTAAAGATTCTCGCCCAAGTACTCGAGCCTTTCCCGTTGTTCCAGGTCCTGGTACAAGCCTTTGGGGACCTTGCTGAGGCCATAAACCAAGCCGTACAGGCAGCCAGCGATAGACCCAGTAGCCGCGCTTTCTCCTGCAGGTTTAAGCACAATTGCAATGGTCTCTTAGGGACACCTTCACATAGACAAGCAAAAACTGTGCTGCACAGAAGAGGAAATATTATGCTGCTGATGGAGCGTGGTGGGGGCATGTTGGGTCAGTCCCAAAGGCTTGTACCACCTCTTGCCCTGCCTCTGGAAGTGCCAGGTGAGGATGCCTAGGGAAGAGAGCAATGCCAAGGCAAGGATGTGGTAACACCTCCTGGGCTAGGAGCTTATGTGGTTTGGGGAAAATCTACTCCAACAAAGCAGCTCTTACAAGCAGCTAGCTATTGCTAGGAAAAAAGGAGGGAAGAGTAGTTGCAGGTGTCCCTGCTACATGGCAATCACCCTGGGTTGGAAAGATTACTTTCCTTCCTAATAGCACAGCATGGCATTGCATGTGCTTTAAAACATTTAGCCACGGTGAGTAACACCAATGGTCCATGCGGTGCCCCCAGGTTTGTGCCAGCCGGCCTCTGCAGCAAGGGGCCATGAGCTTTCTTCGTTTCACTATGTGCAGTTAAAAGGTTGCATTGCCAAAGGCACTAGCATTTTAGCAGGGGAAGATGCCAGCCCTTTACTAAGTCATATTAGATTTACTTTTCATGCACCTCTCAAAACTGTGAGACTTAGATGGAGCAACATTTGAAAAGCAGTGTGAATGGCTTGCGTGGCAGCTGCCGCCGCAAGAAGGGGGTTTGGAGGGTAAAACCAGGGGTGCAGATGTAACAGGTGGCCTGGCGGATTGGCCGACAGTGGTGGCAGCCAACAGCCAGGAGGGTTCTCTCCTGTCCCTGGCGAGGGAGCTGGGGGTGGGAGGTGTGGGGGACCCTCACCTCCATGGAACATGGAGCGGTTGCAGAGCTCCGTCCAGTCCCCGCCGCAGCCCAGGAGGGCGTCGTAGGCAATCATGGGGGCATCATGGCCTCGTCTCCCCCCCCGGCCTTCGGAGCTCCACCTCTTGTATGTCTGTGGGAGAGATGGCGGCGTCAGGGTAGGGCACTGGAAATGGGGACGTGGGGCACATGGCTGCAGAGGGGTGGCTTCTCCCCTGCTGGGTGCGAAAGGGCGGTAGGCAGCTGCATTGCCTGCCCTGCTGCCTGCAACCCAGCTTAATGCACCAAGTTCTTGGCAGGCCAAGAACATGGTTTGATTTAAACAAGCCAAGAATGCCAAAAAGTAGATCAAGATAGATTCCAAGTTCATGCCCCAGAAATTCCTTATTATTTAAAATATTAGGGTTGGTAAAGACTTACTTTGTCAGCCCTCTTCCTGCCTCTTGGAAATATTCTCAACTCCCCTTGTGACATGGTTGCAAATGTTTCAGTTAGCCAAGTTTTACATGGGGGGTGAAAGAGTTCTGATTCAGTAATTTCTTCAGGGGCTCAGTTTCAGACTATGTTAATTCAAGCCCCCTTCTCTGACTTTTTCTTGCCAAACCTTCTCTGTCCTCTTTCACAAGCATTTATTGAAAAAGAGGGAAGATAATTTGTAAATGTAAGAAACATTTATTCCCCAGGAGAAGAAAGAAGAAAAAAACCCCAAAGCCCACAGCTAGATTTTCAAAGGAAAACTGGATTTTCTCTAGAGGAGGTACCTCCAGAACTCACTTTTTTCCTGCCCAAAATTCCCAAATAAACTCAACACTTATAAATTTATAGTAAAAAAAAACCCTTCCTGTAAAGGAAATGGGCAGCTTTATTTCCTGAAGTTTAAGTTACATTATGGTAAGTTGAATGGTTGCTGCTTGGCTGGCTCTTGGCTTCTGCAAGATGTATGAAGGGTTTGCATTTCTGTCTATTCACTTTCATCTCAGCCACTACATACCTGGTTGTGGTTTATCTGCATGTACATCAAACAAGGCAGAGTTGGACTACAGCTTCATTCTGCTGCTTTCTTTCTTTCTTTTTTTTTTTTCACTCTAGAGAGCATATTTACATCTTTATGCTGTCCTTGGACACATGCAATCTTTCCAGCCTTATTGCTGCAGTTTGGATGTTGGTGGAGCAGTACTGACACACGTGTAATACTACCAGAGGCAAGAGGACTAAACGCGGAGGTGCTATTCTGGGTGCAGAGGCAGGTGGCTCAAGTGTCTCTCCATTTAGCCCTTAAGAACACTGATGCTCTCCACACATCTGATGTCATCTAGCCTTGCTAAAACAACTTTACACTAGGGATAGCTGTCCTTGGGACGGAGCCTTTGGGGACTCAAGTGCACCAAGGCACCATTTCTCAATCATTTCGAAAGTGCAACCTCCTTTCAACTCCTGCGCCTTCGTGCAGCCTTGTGATGTGGCACCAGACCAGCTTCCCACGGGTGGGCGGGTGAGGAGCAGCAGCACTGAGTGCACAGACGGGGGTCTTGACATGCGCTCCCTCCTGCCGAAGGCACTGAGCTGCTGCCAAGTAATTCACATGTCCCCTCCTTGCTGTAAGCCCCTGCTGTCAGTAATTACAGCTGCCTCTGACTTTCTCACCCTCCAGGAGCTGACCCGCTGCTGGCTAGCACTCCCTTTCCATCCATTTTGTTTCCCTTTCTGGGCCCGTTCACAGTGCTGGTTTAAGCAACTGCATCTGAAGGGGGTGAGGCCCTCAGAGTCTAATTGGCCTGAATGACTTTGGTTTGGTTCCTCTCTCATTTTGTTGCACATCATGTCCATCCTGGGAAAGCGAGAGGGTGAGTGATTTGTTTGCAGAAGCAAGGCTGATCCCAAGAGCAGTGCAGTTTCTGCCTATTTGCTGTGTACCTAACATGTTCCAAACATGTATCTCTGAAAAATTATTTGTCCTACGTTGGCCCATCTTGTGTCTATACATTTAAGGAGGGCTAAATTGTCTTTTATTCCCACATTTCTAGTCATCTCCAAATTTAAGCTGTATACCTACTTATACAGAATGTCATCTTTGCTGCTTAGCATTTCAAGGTGTAATTTCTTTTAGAGAGGGAAGTTGCCTTTGCAGTGTACTCTGATCAATCCAAGCCACCTTTGAGGGCTTCACTTTCACATCTCCTGCAGCTGGTACGTGCCTGCAGAAACATGCACCTGGTCAAGCAGGAACATGCATGCACCTGTTGGCAAGAGTGGTGCCAGATATTGGTGCTTTATTAATTGCCTGTAGAAAGGCAATCAGCTATACCTCCAGACACAAGTGGCCAGTTAGTTTGGAGGGAGCACAAAGGAAAGCTCTCCTGGGAAAATGGCAAGCAGGATGGTTGCCTTCTGCTCATTTATTCTTTCCATGGCTATTAACATGCTCAGTTTATAAGCAAATTAAGTCTCTCGGCTTCTGTCAGGCTGTAATCTCTGGTTGGTGGTGGAGTTTGAGGGTCAAGCAACATTTTCCTTTCTTGTGCATCAAAATAAACAGCTCAACAGGCCAAACTAGTAGGGCTAGGGTAATGAAGGTAAATTTTGTTTCTGCATGAGGAATTCATGCGGTTCTCTTCTGAAATGATCATGGGGAAATACTGTTGGGTTTAATCTCTCCTAAAGCTTTGCTAAGACTCCTGTAGAACTGGAAGGAACAAAAAACTAGTAACAAGTTCATGGCACTGAATTAATAAAATAAAACTGGAAGGAGAACTATTCTTTATGTTTAAAGTGAGTAATTTCTTATTATCCACAGCCAATCTACCTTCCATTGGCACTTTTCACTGTGTAGATGAGCACCTAAAAATATACAAAGCGACTTCTGAGAATAGAACCGTGCTTTAATAGTCTGGAAAAAAAGGATTGATATATGGGAGAAGGTGACAAGAACCACATACTTATTACTTAGCTGCTAAGCGGAGAGCTTTGAGAGGTGCCAACACATATCAGAAAGCTGTAAACACCAAGGAAGAAGACACATTATTTCTCTTGAGTGAAGAAGATATAACCAGAAGTCATGAGGCAAAGGAAAGATCATGTATGCTATAAAATAGTATCCCATGGGATGTAGTGAAACATCATCTCTCAAGACACTTAAAACTAGCCTGGGCACAGCGTGTGTTGGCAGCTTAGGATGGCTGTCTTCTGTTCGACAGACTATAACTAAATCTAGCTCCTAGTACCTGGGGGGATTTCTGTAGGACTTGGGCCACAGCTCCATTAGGCTGTAATGAGAGCCCCCAGTGACAGGTTTGCCTTTTCCACCCTCAAATAGCCATGGCTTATGTTTTGTACCTGCTCTGGGCATCAGCCCATCTGACCATGAAGCCTGCTCCTCTGCACTGTTTCCTCCCATCACAACAAACCCAGGACCGATGGCAACTGCTTTTTTACACTAACACATACCTGAGCCAAGGATGGGAAGTGTTTTTTCTTTCTTGAAATTTTAGAAAAAAATAAAGACTTCCTGGCTGCTCTGGCAATAGAAACAGTTGAGGAATGCTGGTGTGTCTCTTTGAAAACACACCTCTCAGTTCCGAGCCTTTCTGAGCACTTTCTGGAGTTGCAGTTACCTTTTCTCTCTCCTCTGCATCATAGTTGTCCGGAAAGACAGGCTTGTTCTGATTTTCCTCATTGATTTCTCTCTCCTCCAAATAAAACTGCCACTTGGCTTCGAAGTAAAACCAGTGCTCCTGATATTCTGAATGCAAAAGAATTAATGATGTAGTATTTCATCTCGGCAATATTTTCAGTTCTACTTAAAAAAATTCAATGAAAATGGCAATATTGACTGGCCTTAAAACCTAGGTATTTTACAGTAACATATATTAAACAGGCATATGTACTAAGTATGCATTTTAATATGAAGTGGGACATCTAACTGGAAACAGAAAATGTGAAAGAATAAAATATTTTCAGAATCTCATACTATTTTTATGATATACTGAAATCACATTAAGATACATCAAGATGAGATTTTTAGAGAATTTACTAAGGAACACTCCCAGGAATACAAATTGCTTCCTACCTCACTTACAAGTTTTTAATCACATACTTTCTCCCATATTTCTGCTCTGCTCTCACAGTGTTGCTGTGTGATCCTTCAGGAAAAGGCAGATAGGAAAAGGCCAAAACTTTCATTTGCATCTATATCAAATACATACCAAATGTAGTAAAAAGAATAAATAACACACACATCTGCTATCTGTGCCCATACAAATAAGCCTTTTTTTAATAACCACAAGCCTTTCTCCTTTTTCTGTCACTTTAGGAAGAGCATCTCTAATCATGTTTATCTTTGCGCGTGTAAACAATCTTATTAAATTCAGTTTATTTTCAAGCCAGTGCTGTAGTTCAACCTTTTTACAAAGGCTTAAAAAGGCACGTAAGTCACGCTGGCCTGGTAAGGACATACATACACACCCGTCTGCAGAACTGAGGCCTGAGTGAAAGCCTGCCTGAGAAACCGATGGGGTAAGGAATTAGAAATCAGTGAGATGGACCAGATGGCTAACTATGTCAAGGCAAACTCGCAATTAGGTATGGGACTATTGGCATAAAGTTTAAAATAAAATCAAGCATCACTGTTTTTCCCTGGCTCTGTCCTGCTTGGTTGATCAGCTGCGTGCTGCAAGTGACTGAGGAGCATGCACGCAACCAAACCATTTCTCTGGAGGACATAATCTAATTCTGCTTCTTTTCCTAAAATGCCATACAGGTGACCCTCTTTGGCAATTAAGATTTTTGCAGTGGTTCAACTCCATGTGAAAAAATCCAAGCTGCCTTGTAGGACCTGATACTTTCACAGGGTTGCTGGTTCCCCAGCTCCAGACAGGGATGAGCCTTCAACCAATTGGCTCTACACACCTGGGAATGCCCAGCTGCCCTTTTTCTGAGTCCATGCCCCAGTTTTGCCTGATTACAAGGAAGCTATTAATTAGAACCCTAAAAAAAGGGGGGTGTTTAGAAAAACAGGATGAAAATGCACTGACAGCTATCAGGCCAAGGAGAGCACCTTGAGGAAAAATAAAGGTCACACAAAGAAAATGTTACTAGTTGACGTAAACTACCAACACCCACTCCATCAGCTGGTTACAAGATTGTTTTTAGAAATGCAGGTGACATAGCAGGTGTCTGTCTTTGTGTTTTTTTCCCTATTTCCCCCATGACCATAGAACATGAATGCCTCAAAAATAAATGTTTTCTATGCAGCAGGCATAGAAGTATGCCTTTCTCAACAGGCAAGGAAGTATGATTATTCCAATGCACAGGCCCAGAAACAAAGGGATCAAGCAGTTGCAGAAGATTCTGGTTGTGTGGACAACCTGTAGCATGGTCAGAAATCCCAGACCGCCAGCCCTAGTGAGGCTCTGCCCCATCTCTTGAGCTCAGCTTGAGACAACGGTCACATTCAGGTCCATGGGACTATCTGGCAAGTAATTACAACTGAATATCAGAGAGGGGTACTGAGTTGAGCCCTGTGTGACTGAACACTGTGTGTGTTATCCATGGGGGATAATGCAGCTAAAAAAGAGTTTTCTAAAACTGGAGGACTCTGTCTGGCAGGATTTCTTTGCAGTACATCTCACCAGCCAAGGAGCTTAACTTTAATGCAGGAGACTTTTCCTGCTACCAAAATAGGATGAAGCTCAACAATACGGGCAGTAGCCGGAGAGCATGCCTCAGGAGTCCAACACGCATACCTCCACGCCAAGGGGTCCTGCTGGGGTGGAGTGACAGGGACCTGCTGCAAAGCCACTCAGAGAGGAGCTTGCTCACACTAATCCTGCACCTGCTCCTCATAGGTCTCAGCTAAAAAAATCCTGGTGCGCAATGAGGCGCGGATGAAAATGTGGGGTCTTTCAGAAAGGCTCCCTGGTGCTCCTTTCAGATTTTAAAGTGGCAGCTTTCCTTCCCAGGTAAATCTTCATTTCTGAGTGCTCTTGAGTAAAGATTTCTATTGAATTCAATCTTTCTCAAAGCCGTCCCTTGAGACTAACAGAAAAACCTGTTTCCTTGATGCTTTAATGTGACGATACTCGTCTGTCCATGGCAGGTCTCACCATTACAAATGCATCACTCTCTGGCAAGAGGGAACTGAAATACCTTTGCCCTGAAGATCACATACATTACTAAAGTAGCAATATCAAGTTCAGTACTTGCATTACTCTCAGTTGTTTTAAAGGAAGGATACAACAGGTTGTATCTTAAAAATTTGTTCAGAAAAACAAGTCAGGTCTGAATTTGTGATCAAAAGCTAACTTTCGATCAGGAGGCACCTGCAGGTGAACTTTTCCTGGCAAAATGAGGAATGTCAGTGGGTTTTCTTATGGAAAATACTGTACTGTTCTAATTGATTGAAGTGAGCTGAATAATTCATATCTCAGCAGTCAGTTTCCCTAATAACCTGCTAAATATTATTTCCTCCCTCCCCCCTGCCCAGCAATCTTTGAAGACTTTCTAAAAACAAAACTGCGCAGTAGCGCATTATCAGTGCTATTTCTCTTTGTATTTTTGCCACCAATACACCAGGCAACTAACGGACAGTAGAAGAAGGTGGCACCACCTGTGAAGAGCTTACAGTCTGAGCAGAGAAAGCAGGAGGAGATGGAGATGGAGCCTGTGGAGATGGGAGAGGCGAGGAAGCAGAGGCTGCAGAGAGACGCTTCTTCAGTGTCTTTCTAGCTGAACATAGTTTTAAAAGAACAACTCTCTTGATTCAGACACGTTACCTGCCATGTGGCGAATGGTCTTCTTGCAGTATTCTTCAGCCATCGGCACAACCTTCATCATCTCTCTTCCCCACTGCACAAGGGGTTTCCCTTGTATTGCGTATGCCACAAAGAGAGCTGTGCATAGGGACCCTAGGAAGCCTGGAATTCATAGACAACAATGATTACCAATGTGCAGTATGTGCTCTTACCATCCTTGTCATGTCCTTCATAAAATCATTAGTGGAATGCCTCAGGGCTGTCAGGTAGATTAACGAATGCACATAAGCTATCTCTGCCTGTTCGCAGGCTGGCTCGTGGCATGTTGAGATTCTTGGCTAATGAATGGTGCTTGTTGGTTTACTACTTATTTACTTAGAAGGGAGCTTCTGTTCTCAGTGGCGTAACATGACAGAAATTGAGGTAGGGGTCAAAAATAAACATCATCCACTTCTTATTGAAGTCACATGAAGTTATTGACTTGTGCAAAGGGATTTGATTACAGCCTATATCACCTTGCCTATGCAGTCATCCAGCTCAAGGGCTGTGGCTGTTAGATCCTCCTAGGATAGATGAGCCTATTTCTGGCTCATTTTACTCTAAGGAGTCATAGAATCGTAGAATGGTTTGGGTTGGAAGGCACCTTTAGAGGTCATCTAGTCCAACCCCCCTGCAGTGAGCAGGGACAGCTTCAACTAGAGCAGGTTGCTCAGAGCCCGGTCCAACCTGACCTTGAATGTTTCCAGGGATGGGGCATCTACCACCTCTCTGGGCAACCTGTGCCAGTGTCTCACCACCCTCATTGTAAAAAATTTCTTCCTTATATCCAGTCTAAATCTATCTTCCTTTAGTTTAAAACTGTTAGCCCTTGTCCTGTCACAACAGGCCTTGCTAAAGAGATCATCCCCATCCTTCCTATAGTCCCCCTTTTAAGTACTGAAAGGCCACAATAAGGTCTCCCCACAGCCTTCTCTTCTCCAGGCTGAACAACCCCAACACTCTCAGCCTGTCTTCATAGGAGAGGTGCTCCAGCCCCCTCAGCATCTTCGTGGCCCTCCTCTGGATCCGCTCCAACAGGTCCATGTCCTTTCTGTGCTGGGGGCCCCAGAGCTGGACGCAGCACTCCAGGTGGGGTCTCACCAGAGCAGAGTAGAGGGGCATAATCACCTCCCTCGACCTGCTGGCCACGCTGCTTTTGATGCAGCCCAGGATATGGTTGGCTTTCTGGGCTACAAGCACACATTGTTGGCTTATATCCAGCTTTTCGCTCACCAGTACTCACCCCCAAGTCCTTCTCCACAGGGCTGCTCTCAATCTCTTCATCCCCCAGCCTGTATTGATACCGGGGGTTGCCCCGACCCAGGTGCAGGACCTTGCACTTGGCCTTGTTGAACCTCATGAGACCCACCTCTCCAGCCCACCTCTCCAGCTTGTCCAGGTCTCCCTGGATGACATCCCATCCCTCAGGTCTGTCAACTGCTCCGCTCAGCTTGGTGTCATCTGCAAACTTGCTGAGGGTGCACTCGATCCCACTCTCTATGTCATTGATGAAGATATTAAACAGTACCAGTCCCAGATATTAAACAGTACCAGTCCCAGTACCAAGTCCATGTCTTACTTGGACAATTGCTTCTTTCCTCTAAGGGGACATGGATGTGTCCCCTTCTTTCCTCTAAGTAGGACATGCTGTCTGCTTGCCTAGCTAGGTCTTCCACTTTGGATATGAATATACTTAAGACAAACTTCTGTTAATGGGCACTCAACACTTCCATGATGTCAGAAACAGAGGAGCTTTTTTCTCATACTTGCTTGTGCTCTTGGCTTTCTGTCAAATGCAACAAAACCAACCCAGTGCCACAAGCAACAGAAGGTTAAGAAAACAACTGTCATTTAAATAAGCCCCAGGTGAGCAAATTATCGATGTGTGTGCTTCTCTTGGTGCATGGGTCCAAAAGCGTTCACTCATGCATAGAGGTAAGCATGAACTTTGTATGTTTTGCTGAAGGTAAAACCAAATTATTTTAGGAGGTGGCAAGTCCAGATGAGATGATTACTCATTCTCTCTGCCATAAGACCTGCAATACTAGGTCAGACCAAAGGCATGTCTAGCTCAGGATCCAATAGATCCTTTCAGAAAGAATAAAAAAACAGGTAGAGCCAGCTCCAAGGGTCTCACTCAGGTAGACAGCATCTAACCCAACTGCCATAAAGATCTTTGAGTGCCACATTCAGCATGAGGGTGGCAGCAGGGGGTTTAGCTAAGGTGAAGCAAAGGGCTAGCAGGGGCATCAGGACAAGTCAGTGCAAAGGGTGGTAGAGACTGGGGTGTGCCCAAAAGGTTTTCAGGGGGCTGGCGGTCTCTTCCTGCTCACCACTACCCAGGTAGCCCCCTCCCCCTGCTGCTATTGCCCTGCTCCCCCTAATCCTGGCAGCCCTCACATAGCCTGCTGCCCCTCACCGGGGAGGAAAGCAAGCCCCAGCTGAGGTTTCTGGCTCTGCAAATAATGCCAGTACAGAGTGAGCCTAATTGGTTTGGCTTCTCTGATCCTCGGAACATCTAGACCAGCTTAGAGGCAGTTTTAATTACGCAGCTTGATTGTTTTTAACAGCAACAGCCCTTCTTGTCCACTTGCCTGATCCCCTTTGAACCCAGGTGTATCCATGGATTCTGCAGCTGCCTGTAGCAGCACGGTCTGCAGCTTAACTATACATGACACAAGGAAATATTTCTTTTGTTTGTTTCAGTCCTGATGGACATGTCAGTTGGATTTTCTCAGTCTTTGAGTTATGACAGTCACAACTGACATTTCCCTGGCACCTTTCAGGATGGTAGTGAGGTCCATGGTGACCCTTCCACCCCTCCCCTCCCCACCTCCCCGTGTGCCTCTTGTCTCTTTTCCCAGCTGAAAGCTCCTTCTGGATGTAATTTCTCCTTGTATGGAAGGTGTTTGACAACCTGGATGCTCCTTGCTGCCATTTTCTGGCTCTAGTAAGTCCTTTCTGAGGTGGGAGACCCAGACTGCAAGCAGTCTTACTGCTGCTAATGCACCATGGACTTTATATATTGGCTTAATGATATTTTCTGCTTTGCTTTGAATTATTTTCCTCTAATTTTATGTCATCCTGATGGCTTTTCTGACTGCTTCAGAGCACTGAGTGTGTTCAACATGTCACCGTTCATTATGGTTTTACTTATTGCTGTTTAAAGCAGACAGAATGAACACACGCTTATGTAGCATAAAATTATCAGAATGACAGACCTGAATATTCAAAACTACATTAAATCTACATATTTATGGTTTTTTAGAGAATGTTTCAGATTGTGCCCTAAAATAGGTGGAATTAGAGTTTTTGGCTTTTTACCTTTACCTACAGTGATTGGATATGACAAAACCTGTCAAGAGAAAATGTTATTATCCCCTGAACCATAAGCTTGCATGAAAACAGTAAGTCATCTAGGTGTACATGAATCCTAAAATTTGATCAGAGCAAGTGACATGAATATGTTTTGGGCAAGGCAGGTTGTGTTTAATTATTGGGATTTTAGGAGGGAAAACTCCTATGCTTGAGGTTGCTGCCTGCATAACATATATAACATATAAGCAACTATATAAGCCTATCTAAGTAATAGATACATGTATATATTATCCAAGCAAAATTCAAGCCTTGGAGTCTGCAGAGCAGAAGCAATTTAACCAGGTGAATTCACAGGAGCTGTGTTAGTCCCCGCAGAAGCGAAAAGCAGCCTTAGGAACTTCAGTGTGCCGATATGTCAGCAGACATTACCTGTAGGATGGTTATGAGTCATTCGTCCGCATTCAATGCTCACTTCAATAAGTGACTCCAGCCTTTCCGGCTTCCAGTATCTCATCCCTAAACACATAGCTTTTGTGGATGCTCCAAATCCAGAACCTAAAGTAAAAAGATAATGCCAAGCGTTTAAAAAGAGACTAATGATACACAAATATGTTAATAAAATGTGAAACAAGCACATTTTATTAATTCAGCTTATATGTGGGAACCCCTCAGGGAATGGCAAATTACCATGAGTTACAAGTTCTGAAAGTTTCTTGTGAGGAATTTTGCTTCTACATAGTCATTCTGGTTTTACAGGTATATTCCAATATTCTCAAGTGTTATGAAGAGCATAGCGGGTTCAGAAAGCAGTGAGCTTTCTTGTTCACAGCACTTGTTTGATTCAAACTCTCATGCCGTCTTTACTCATTCTTGGCTGACATGGCTGTTTTGCTTGCTCCAGGTGTCAGCACTAGAAACAGAAGTCTGAGAAAGAGATACACTCCTACTACATCCTTATTTTAGTAGTCTTCATACTGAAAGCACAAAATTAAAACACTTTATATGAGAATCGCAGTTGATCTTACAATTTTAATGCACGCTTCATCCTAGAGAGCCCCATAGGTAGTTCACAAAATAGTTTTTGCTACATACAAAAAGAAGCTAAAGGCTATGGAGCCAAATCCTCCAAAGTCAGGCAATGTCAGAACTGAGGTTTCCCATGTGACCTGAAGTCTGTGCTTGTGTGCACACTCATTATGGTACAGACTGTGCTTACTGAGCTTGCTCTTGGTAATTTCTGCCGTGTACAGCATGGAGGTTATTTATTGAACAGCTAATTCAGAATTTCTTATAATCTTCAGCATGAGTGCATGATCCCAGGTGTTCAACTTTTGAACACTTCATTGAATGGAGAGTTAAATTTACTAATGAGTTGCTCTGCAGTACTTATCACACTAGTATCAGGATCCCACAGAAGTTTTAATGCAATGCACTTATCTTCACAAGGCACCAGTGAGGTAATTATCTTCTCTTTGCAGCTGGTGAGCCAATGCCCAAAAAAGCATTAACTCATTGCAGGCACCCGCCCTGAGATGGATAGGGTTTGGTTTTTCAAAGCACTTGGCTTTTTTCAGCACTGTCTTTGCTCAGTCACACTTCCTAGTGACCTTGGATATAGTCGAGAGCAATCAGCATTTCTCTGCTTGGTCCCTGGAAGATAAGGTGCATATTTATGCCAACTAATTTTAGCATCTGTGGAACCTGCAACAGAAGCACAGTCTTCCTGTCTTTCTCAGACAGGCAGCATGGAGAAAGGCTGTCTCTCCATTAGCCGGTACGATGGTGTAGTAGGAGCAATTCATGGGAAAGAGTGAATTGAAGCAGCAGATGCCAAGGAGCCATGATCAGAGCTTTTAGACACCTACCTTCAGAGGAGCCCTCAGCTGCTCCCCTGGGCTGTTTGCACTGCGGCTGCAGAGCACCAGGGGTCTCCTGGAACACTGCTTGCTGTTTAGTGTCATCCCAAGCAACTTCAGCTCAGGTGTCCTAAGATTCACCCTGGTTAGGTGACCTAATTAGTTAGCTGAAGACATCTCCTCCTTTCCTCCTCAGAGTCCAAATTTTGCATGCAATAACTCTTCCACTGGGTTTAACCACCAAGGGCAGTCTAAAAAAGGCCAAACATCTAATAAATGTGACATGAAAGGCTTTGCAAAATATAATTTTATTCCTTGCAAGCTCAGAGCTTGCTTGCTCCTTTCTAGCCTTCTTGATACTAGTGAAAGAGACCCTCTCCAGGACATCTTTGGCCACTGCTCCTGATGAAAACCCTGGACACTTGTCCTGCAAATGGTGTGTTTGCTCCTGTACCTCATATATGCTACAGCTGTAGTGCCAGGTTATTAAGGAGCCACGAGCAGATAAAACTGTCTGTCTATCTCAGAGATCACATAGAAACCACAAGGAAGAGTCAGGAAAGAAATCCAGTCTTCCAGAACATCAGTCAGCTTAACTGGGAGAGTGTATTGTCTCCTGCTTGCAAGACCAAGCTGTTCATTAAACCATCTGCTGCTCTATGGCAGAGTCTTCTTCACTATGCAGTCCTGCTTCCTCCAAAGGACACAATCCATGCTGGTTATCCAAGAGGGAATGGTGCTGTGCTACACAGAGCTGCTAATTAAATATTTCTTAGTATATCCAAAGTGGAGGATGCACTACAGTAATCTGACTGCTGGTCTGAAGGTGCTTGTCTTTGCAACATCATTGTGTTCCTCCAGTCTAGGAAGTTATATTAAAACCTTCTGCAGAATTAGACAAGCAAAGTTGGTAACAAAAAAATTCCATCACATGGAGTAACATTAAGCCTAGACAGGGCTGCAGGTGATTAGCAGCTGTTAGCTCCCATGTCTCAGTATCTACCATATGAATCAATGTGAGACTAGTCCAAGCAAGGAGTGAGACAAATGTGTAAGAACATAGATCAAAGGTCAACCTAACTTATCATGTCTGACAGTGGCCAATGGAGAGGATACTTAAGAAAGAGTAAAAGAGAAGTACAATGATGCTACCCCTTTGTACTAATGAACCTGCTGACAATTGGCTCCCTGATCCGGGAGGCTGCTGGCTATTTGTCTTTCTCCTTAATAACTCCTGAAGGATTTTTCCTTACGTGAATTTGCCCAGCTATTTTTTGAGCCCACATGAACTGTAGCATCTGCAAACTGGCATTGGAAAATAGTAGTGCAGCTTCATTAGGTGTGTGAAGAAGTGCTCTTTTTTGCTTGCTTTGAACTCATGACCTGCCAGTTTCATTTGAAGTCCCTAGTTCCTGTGCTGGAGGAGACAGTGAGTTTTCTCTGTCCCTATTCATGTTCTCCAAACTATCTATGACTTTACAGCTCTCTATTGTATTGTCTCAGACATCACAGACTATGGAAGCAGTTTTTCACTAATCCAACCGTCCTTCCTCATATCCTTCCTAGTTCTCTTACATCCTTTTGCAGGGAGGGAGGGACCAGATTATACAGAGTTATCGAGAAACAAGCTATGGAGTTACGCACTGGTGCAAACAAGTTTTGTGCCTTATTCTCTGTTCCTTTCCCAGTCATTTCTAATAGTCTATTTGATTTCTGGCTCTTACTGAGCACTGAAGAGATGTTCTTTTAGAACTACTATAGCTCCATGATCCCTTCCCTGAATGGTAACTGAATCAGCAACTGCAACTANTTCATTTATCTGCATTGCCTTTGGTTCTGCTACTGTGCCACACAGTTATTCGTCATTGTGAGCATCTTCCACAACTCTGCACCATACTATCTTTGACTTTGTTGACGCACTATGCACTTGCATTTCCAGATAGTTTGTGGACATGCTGAACAACAGAGATCCAACACAGATACCTCCTTCTCTGTGGAGAAGACAGACTGCAATCTCTTAGCACTGGAACAGGCTCCCCAGGGAGGCAGCCATGGCACCAAGCCTGACGCTATTCAAGAAGCACTTGGACAACGCCCTCAGAGACATGGTGTGAATTTGGGGCTGTCCTGTGCAGGGACAGGAGTTGGGCTTGATGATCCTTGTGGGTCCCTTCCAACTCAGGATATTCTGTGTTTCTATGAGTCTATCCATCTCCTGCTCTTCATTCACTGTCTTTCAACCAGTTGTCTATCCTCAGGAGAACCTTTCTGTCATCCTGTAGCAACTTAGTGCCTCATCACTTAGTGCCTTTGGTGAGGGACCTTGTTGAGAGTCTTTTGGAAATCCTAACAGATCGTCTTCAGTGTCTCCTTTTTCCTCCTGCTTCTTGGCTACCTCATGAGCTTTCTAACAGAATTCTGAGGTGTGGTTTCTTGTCACAAAAGCTGTGTTGACACTTTCTTATTACATCATTTTCATTCATGCACTACGTTATTCTTTTTTAGCATGTAATACGTCAGTGTGCTTTTCTTCACTCTGCATCTGTAGAATGATAAAGATCAGCTTAATGGCTGCTAAGCCCTGAAGAGGATGTGTCTTTTGTGACTGCAGGTTGTTCTGCATGAGAACTTAGGGCCTGGCCCCTTTATCTCCTGTCCATCTGCGGTGTATCCATCTCTTAATTTTTGCTTCCCAACTTTCTGCATTTAATTCACACTTTTTCCTCATGCTCCTCTACCAATGCCACCAGCAAAAAGGCACTGTTCTCAAGTGCTGCTAGGAAGCCCAGCAGCTGCTCCAGTAGCTGCAAATAAAGACCTGCTTGGATGCTGCAGCCTCATCCTGAAATACACACAATATAGGTAGAGCCTAGCTGCCATTTGATGGGCCTTTTGCGGTGGCTCCGAAGGCACATCTCTGGCTCAAGGAGTACCACCTCACTCAGATTTTGGTTCCAGCTCTCAAACATCAGTGATTCTCTTCTGAACAATTTGAGTTTTTGGCAATGGAACAAAACATTTTTACCACGTCTCAGAAACAGCAGACTCACCTGCATCAAAACTTTAAACAAATGCTGACAAACAGAGGCAAACAATCAACAGTGAAAATTTTAGCCTTGACCTTATGAACATCATAAATTGGAAACAAGCTCTTAAAACGGAAGGTGTTAGACAGCCTTGGGCATGTCTTCTGGCAGTCACAGGAATCTCACCATCCTTTAACATAATCTGGGTACCTCTGCAATGACTGTGCCAATGAGCATGACATGAGGTGGCAAAGAGACACGCAGGGCAGTTTGACTTAAGAACTCAGTGTTCTGACTACGCCTACAAGAATTTGAGCAGAAGAGCATCATATAAGCAATGCAAAATTCCCTAAGCTAAGACTTCACTGGTCCATGAAGACTGGCATATGAATTCTTGCTAGATGTCAGATAAGATAGGATGAGCACAAGAAAACAGCATTTTGGTTCCAGCCCAACCAAGATATCATCCAACTGCTAGGCATTCAACGCCTGTGGAATGTTTTTGCCTCGAGAAGAAATTTATGAAAATTCAATTAAAAAGTTAATTATGTCCATAGCAGTGTCAGGTCCCACAGTAGGCTGAACATCACCACCTCAGGTCACAGGTTCTTTTCCTCTCAGGGTGAAAAAAAGGCTTCTTGGGATGTTCAGGATAATATTTGTCAGACCAGATGGAGAAGGTAGGCTTTAGCTGCTACATGTCAAGACAGGAATTAATTTTAGATCCTTCTAGCCCAGAGTATCCCAAGAGCAAATAGTTTGTCATGGAAAGCTGGGGAGGAGGAAGACGAAAAGAGGAGATGTAGCTGCAACACAGCAATGTGCCAGGGAACAGCCATGCTCCACTGCTGGAGGTGCTGAGAGCTGCTCAGGGCCAGCAGCAGCTCCCACAATTATTTTGACCAAATTTTACTCACTGTCAATCAAAAAACACATGACAAGTGCCAAAGGGGCACTTTCTCAGATCTGCCTGGCTAACAGTGGGGTGGGCAGAATAAATGGGGAGGGGATCCTTTTCCCTCCCAGCAGCTGTTGTGAGGAGCGAGGGCTGAGTGAGAGATGCTTTTTGTGTCAGAGAAAACTGACTGCAGAGACCCAGAAATAGCCATGGCGTTGTGCCACTGGGTCTTTGCCATGATATTGCATCAATATGCAATGCTCTTGAGTGGTGCCGACGCGTACTGCAGTGATAGAGCATCACACCGACACAGTGCAACGTCTGTGTGAGCTGCCATCGTCTTGTGGCTGTTGAGGTCTACCTCCTCCGATGATGTGGTGCCTTTACAGTCATTCAAGATTAATTGCACTGTATGGGTATGGGTATATGCATATGTGTGTGCACATAGCTGCATGCATGCTATATAACTTGAAGCAGAAACTCAATTAATCATAAAATGAAATTATCATAAAGTGAAAGAAAGGGAGGGTCATGGGTAGGGAAATAGGGCTAGGAATATTAGGGATTATCAGCAAAACAGTCATAGTTGTTATCAGGGCATCCACCCGGAGAAAAGTCTCTGCTTTCCTTCCAGTGAACACATTGGTGTATAGAGCATTTCACAGGCTCAAGATCCAAGGCTACAAACATTTAAATGAAAAAATGGCAGAAAATATTTCTTAAAATAACCATTAAACTCAAGGACAAAGATCTGGACCCAGAGGCACAGAGCCAAGAACAAAGTCTCTTTAAATAGATGTTAAAGAGGGAAAGGTTCATTTACGAGAGGACATAGTGCCCTACAGAAGGAATTCCTGGCAGAGCTCTTGCCATCCTCAGGCAAACATGGACATGTTTCAGGGGTAGTAGTCTTTGATGTCAAGGGGGAAAAGGAAATAATTTCCATATAGCCACAAATGCTGAAAGCATGAATTATTCAAGCCAGGATCTGTAAATGGAAAGTGGTACCGTACCCTTTTCATTGAATGGTGTGTGCCAAGCAAGAAGGTAGTTGTCTGGTTTTAATTCCCTGCAGCCTTCGATGGTGGCGGGGTCTGGCCGCCTCCCTGAGAGCTTGTCGAGAGCATCCACGTAGCGTTTTACCAGCTCCCGGTACAGGTCTTCTAAACACCAGTAATCTGCTTAGAGGAGGGAAGAGAAGTTTGCTATGTGAAGACAGAAGAACAAGGGAGCACTGAAAACAAACTAGCAAGCTCAGTCTGCATTTAAGAAATATTCCTATTTCCACTTCCAATACACCGAGTCGTGCTTCTGGTGCCACTGTCAACACATTTTGACACACCATGAGAGCAGGCTGGAGGAAGAACAGCTTCTTCTCCCTGTTCTCATCTTTTCTGTTTTCCTTTCCACTTTTAATTCCTTTAATCAGAAAGATGAAGGCATTCTGTTCATCAACAGTTGCTGCTTGGGGGCTTTATTTAGCTCCGTGGTGTGAAGTATTTACAGAGGTGTCTAACTGTAAGGTGAGTGTGTTGCTGCCGTGGGGACTGGGTGTGCACATGAAGCCAGCTGTGCCTGGATCAGCCCCTTGCCTTTGCTGACACAAATTCAATTTAAAACAAAAGCCTGTTTGTTTGTTTGTTTTTTTTTTAAATTACCACCTGCTTATTAAAAAGAGGTATGTATGAGTAAACACAAAGGCAAATTAGTGACCATATTTTTTTAATCTGTATTTTACTTTTGTTTAATCTAAAACTTGTAGGTTTTTCATGCAGGGTTCCCTACACCTTATGCCAGTACAGTAACCAGAACAGTGAGCTTTTATTAAAATGATTATAAAGATCACAAGGAGTAGTAAATCCCTACAGTCTGTAGTATTTCCAGCAGATAAATGTCTTTCTGGAATAAGTTCACTAGCAATATCTGTTTATTGATTATTTTTACTAAAGCCTACAGCTTGCCTAAGGAGGAACCTTTCCCCTGTTAAACGTATACTGTTTTTTCAGTATAGCTGCTCCTCTCAGCTGCTGCTGCGTGTTGTTGGGCTTGAAGGGCCCTGCCCTTGGCTCTTGCCAACGAAAAGCTTCCACTGGCATCTATTACAGTTGCGTAATCAGTGGGAACTGAGGAGGCTGTTGGGATTTGTCCATTTATATCTTTTCTATGTACTTCGAGAAACCCCGTTTAACACTTGGTTTGACTCACAGATCGAATAACACAGCAGGGGAAGTTCTAAAAATATCTTCATTTTGTCAAAGATTGGTGGTTTCTTGAAATCCACAGGAGAGGTTTGATTTATGAGAAAGTTTGGAGCCCTGTAAGGTAGAGCCACTTGAAAGTACCAGTTAGGCAGACAGGTGAATAAAGAAGATGCAGAGTAAAACCAAGAGTCCCCTCCTTTCACATAAAAAATACCCTATCCATTATGCTGGCCATCCCACATACAATCCTAGAGGAACAGGATACTTTCAAGCTGCCGACTCTTTCCAGATTTAGGAATCAGGTGTCAGTTTATCCGGATGGGAGCCAGGAGCAGGATCTACCACCCAGCAGCTTCTGCAGAAGCCTTGTCCCCAGAGCCAGAGTCCCTGTGGTCCAGCAGCTCTGGGCTGCCCGAGCCCACCACAGTTCCCGCACCTGGAGCCAGGCTGCCATCTCAGCTGCCAAGTCAATAGGACAGGTTCCTTCTTAGAAATGAACCCTTACTGTTTTTAAACCCGTGTTTAAGTCAGAGGGGAAAAGGCTTTCCTCACTGCAGGGGTAGTTCCCCTGCTTTTGATGATGCTGTTTATGGTCCTCCCTTTACGGGACAGATTCCTACTGGAAGTAGACATTTTGTTTATCCTTCATTGTGGGATCAAACTTTCAGTCTGTGCATGTGGTGGATTTGGGGAGCGCCAGCTCAGTTTGCAGCAGTGCCTGCAGCCCCTGCTGCTTCTGGCCATGACCCTCCTGGGATGTCCTCCATGCAGCCAACAAATTGCTGGCCAAAATCACCTCTCTAGCTGAGAATTGCCTTCATCCTCAGTGCAAACCTCCACCTTATGCTTGGCTGCTGCTGCAGCCTCAGGCTGGGAGATCCCTCAGGGGCAGTGCCCTGGAAATAGGACTTCATGGTTAGCCTAAGCCCTGGGCATATGCAACCCAGCCTGCAAGCATCCCGCATGTACCTGGGGGTATGCACCCAGGGGTTGCTGCCTGCGGCTGGCAGGCAGTCAGGCAGGTAAATGGGATATGTGGGCAGCAGGACAATGAGGGACAGGAATATTTTTATTGTTTATCCTCCTCTTTTTTTTTTTTTGGCTGGCAGTGTTCCAGGCACACAATATTTTCTTTAAAATCTCAGTCTACGCTCCAGTGAGGGCTCCCCGCTACATGAGGAAGGCAGGTCCCCGCAGCTGGTGGCAGCTGCCTTCAACCTCATGGACCCACATTCACCTTTAGCTTCTCTGTTGACTTGGGTGATTTTGCATGCTGGCCAGGCCTTGAGAAAGCCCAGTGGCTTTTTTGTGTTCCCCTTGCTAGGAGGAGACGCTGCTGTGGGCAGGAGTGGTTCTTTCCCCCTTGTGGGAAGCAGAGAGAAGGACTCGCTTTCCTCTGTTCACCAACGTTACTATGAAATGAAGATTTCGTACTAATATTCCCCACATCAGCTTGTTGCTTTCTCACCAGCCCATAAAAGCACCTTTTTAAAAACTTGTCTGATCCGGCCAAAGAAATGAGCGTGTAGGTTAAACACAGCTGATGGGAATTATAACTGAGACTTTTTTTCTTTAGAGCCACAGTGCTCCTCCTATATTTAAGAAATAAGATTTATTATTTTACTGTTAGTCTAACTGGCTTGATTACCCAGAAGTTATGGTTTTAGAGAGTTCAATAAGCAAGAAACATATGATACATATTTAATCATAGCCTATATTCAGAAATATGTTAGTCATATTTCTTCTTGATAGGCTGACATCTTGCCCTTATCTTTAGTGTATTAGCTACCCCTTAAACCATTGGTCAGCTAATAGCCAAGCATGAGATGTCCAACACACTCCTCAACTGATCTCTATGTACTAAATTTAGAGCAGATTGGAAGCAGGCAGACAAAGCAGTGAAACAGAAGCACAAGGGAAATTTCATTGACGTGAAGGATACCTAGCTACACTGTGAGCTTCTGCTACTGTTAGTTATCCAGTATTACACGTGTTGAGAAATATCAGAAATATTTTTACAGAGATTAAAAAAATTGATTTGCTCTGAAGAGGCAAAATATTGCTGAATGGTCATTGTCTTCTGATGTACTTTTGATGACAATCTTGACAGTCTCAGAAAGCTCTAGTTCAATGGGTGGGGTGTCGATATAAATGTCATCGCATCTTACAAAAGGCTATTCCTACCTTAAGAAAAGCCAAATGTTCTCTCCCAAACTATTGTGATTTTAGAAGACATATATTAATAACTTCCACTATTCTGATAGACTTTATTATAAACATAGTATGTTAGAATATTTTTTGGACTAAAACCACAGACGTCTCCTTAGAAAGCAAATTGTTCTGTTTCTGGCCTTGCAGATGCCACCCTTTTCCCAAGGGACAGCAAAGAGGAGACAGCGCTAGTGATTTTAGCCTGAAAGAGGTATTAAAATGACTCTACTCCAGCCTGGAGTTCTGGACACAACAATGTTAAAAATGCCCTTAGAAGAGCTCTTATCTTATACAGAAGAATTTCTAGTTGCTATATTATTCCCTGGCATATCCCAGTGTACAGATAATCTACTTAGCAATTATTTTTGTTATGCTGGACATGTCATACTTCAGTCTTTAAGCTTTAACCAACTGCATATACCTAGGGAGAGGGACCCACTCATGTAGAGGGAGAGCCGCTCCACACTCAAGGAATCAAAACTCCCCAGTTTGTGTGATGGTCACAAGATTATGATCATGGAGGACACAAGCTAATGCACATTATCATTCAGGTAAGCAGCATTTCTGACACGCTTTCTCATGACTTCCCCAGCACTCAGGCTTATTCTAAGAAAGGCAGCAGCTCAACAGTTTTGTTCCTTTCCAGACTGCGTTGGCTAGTCCCTTTGTACCTACCTGTGATGACAGCCTCTGCTGTAGCCATGTGCATGAGCGTGTTGTCACTTACTGGCCACTTGTCAGGAGAGAGCACCAGGTTCTCAAGCCCTCCAATTTCCTTCAGCTCCTGTTGGATTTTTGCACCTAAGGCATTGTTTTCTCGGGAGAAATTGCGATAACCAAGAGCATCCCCTACCCCAGCCAGCACAAGCGCAGCCTTAAATTTATCCATCCCCAAGACACTTTCCGCTTTCCTTTTGTCCGAGAGCGCCGCCGAATCTTGATCTTCCTTTGTTCCTTTGCCTTCGGCTCAGCTCCCCCGACACTTTATATCAGCCATTGTGTCACACCAAGAGCGCTCTCTATAAGGCAAGGACTTCCTTTTCTGGCTCTGCAGATGCCATCTCTTGTCCAGGACCTGACGGAGAGGAAATATTTCATAACCCAGGGATTTTGCAGGGGCTTTGTTCAATGAAACCACAAGGGCGGACCCACAAAGCAAAGCGCAAAAGCCTCGTTTCTGCAATCCAGCGTAAAGCAAGCCAGGAAATCCTTAGCCCTACCCAGCCTAAGTAACTCTACACCCAGAAAAACAGATGCCTCCACAGGGGTGTTTATTTATTTAATAACTTGTAAATGAATATATTTTCCTGACCTTTTCTGATATGTTGGAGTCAGCCTCCTTTTCAGGGACCAGTCAGAAGGAAAGCCTGAGATAAAAGGAGTTTCCAAACTCTGTGAACACTAGAATGAGGGGTTAAGCAGTAAGAAATCTAGTCAACTGCAGACAACCTCTCCAATTTCTAATTACGTCCTATGGTGATATTTTGTCAACAGCTTTCTTGCTCTGTTCCACCTATTACAAGAATGTTTTGCTAATTCACTGCACCCCTGGGTAAACACTGAGCACCGCTTGGTGCTGGAACACCAACTTCAGACCCACGCCTCATACTCCCTGGTAAAGACCAACTTTTTCCTAAGGCAGAGCTCAGGTGTAGCCCACATTTGGACTCTGGAAGGAAACTATTTTGAAAGATGCATTTAAGTGGCACCCTGTGAGTCTAAGAAAGTTCACGTATGAAGAAATCTCACTTAGTAAGAACTGAGCTTTATTAATACCATCCTTTCATACTTGATACTTGTGCAGTTATGTGCTTCATTCCATTACTGCAGTTTTTTTCTGTGCTTCTGCCATGCAGTACAAGAAGGGGCTCTGTAGCCTTGCAGCTTTTAAAATGTATTTTACCCACAAACACGCCTCTGTAGGCTCAACATCTTCCTTCAAGGGGTCTGCTGAGACTGACTCAGACCGTGGTTCTGAGTCACCATCCATGCTGTCCTAAAGACTCACAAATTACCACTACTTTACGAATACAAATTCAAATGTAAATATAAACTTAGGTAGATAAACAGAAAGCTTTGATTGGCTCGACTGTCATTTTGATAAAGGATACCTGGGGAAAGCTCTTTGTTTTTCTCTGATCTTTTTCAGAAAGCAATACTGATTGCTATTGGGATGGAAAAGGCTAGCAGTGTAAAGGATGCATCCTCCAATCACCCAGAGCAATAAGCAGTTCATCATGGACTGAGTTATTGACATGTGTGGAAATATCACTGTACTCCACAAGAAACCTTAATGCAGTTTCAGAACACAGATAAGCATCGCCCTCCCTATTCTACATTACAAGAAATAAGGTGCTGAAGTGGTGAAAGTAGCCTCTGTTAGTACGCTCTTGTTTCAAAGGTTAGGGTTAGGGCAATAGAAGTGCTGAGTATTAAGAAGAGGACACCGAGAATATGTCATCATTGCTAGGAAGGAACAACTCTGAACTGAAAAAGCACAAAAAAAGGGCAGTTATGCCTTAGGGGCACTGTGACGGGACCAGAGGGGATGCAGGGCCAAGTGTCCTACAGTGGGGCCATGCCAGCCTGCTCTAGAGATGGCTCACCATCAGCAGTGAGGATGCCAGCCCCTCTGCCCTGCATGGCTCTGGGAACAGGCATCACGTCCCACAGCCGGGGCATTTAAGCAACGTAGAGGTAATCTTAGAGCCCCCCCCGCCCCGCACTGTCTGAGTTACCTCAGGTTCTGAGTGTCTGAAAGTGAACACTCAAAATGGAAAACTAAGGCCAATGCAGCTTACAAAAACCACACCAGGCTGAAGCACTGATGTTGATGTCTGCACTACAGGTCCATGCACCCTTCTGCAGCACCCACTCCTTCTCTATTCCTGCAGAGTGTTAAGATTTGGAAGCACGTGGGAATCTGAACTTGCAAAGCAAGGACGGGAGAAATTACCTGCCAAGGCACTGCAGAGAGCTAGTAAGGGCCTCATCAGATGGAAGGTTCCTTCCTGAAAATGGGCAAAGCTATTTTTAGATTTCCATTTATCTCTTCCTTCTGAATGTAGCTGGCAGTTGCACTGCCCTTTTGCCTCCCGTGGACTTCACCCTGTTGCATGCACACTTGGCGGCTCGTAACACAGCCCAAATTAGGAATAAAATCTTTGGCTTTAGAAGTAAGGCTATAATGAAAACCCAGTGAAAATTTCAGAGAAGCTCTATTTTTCAACTCTACAAAACAGAACATGCAACAAAGAATTTAGCTTTTATTTAATCTGTTAATTGCACATGCATTCCTTTTCATGTGGTACTTTTAGCCACTATGAGCTTTCTGGGCAGAGGTAGGTTAGGCACACTGATATCTACCTCTGCTCCCCCCAAAAGAGACAGTTATTTGTAAAATATCATACTTGCATATCTTAAACACAGCCAAAATGCAATAACTCCTGCAAGATGGATAAGTATTCACTTATCATACATATTCACAATAGGAAAAAAACGCAAGCAGAGCTGGCAAAAAAAGGTTTGGTAAATGTTAAATCAGATAAAAATGCAGGTTTGGTGTCCTCCCAGTAGTGTACATATGACTGCTTTCAGATGGCAAGAATCCAGAAAAAAAGGAATGGGAAGGCAAGACAGAGAAAAGACTTCTTCGTGTTGGTGGCAACATGCTGCTGTTTCAGCTCTACTGCAACGCTACTGCATGTAGGGTTTCACTACATGAAAACACAAAAGCATGCTTTCAGCAAACGTGGCTCCACCTGCCTCCTCCACCTAAGGGGATGTGAATCAATGCTCGCCACTGCCCAGGAGGGAGCTCTTGGGCTATACAGGCACTGTGCTCTTTTATAACTAAATGAATGGGGGAGTGGAGGAGCATGGGCCGAGACTGCTCTGTCACCACAAGCCCATCAGCATTTTAAATTAAAGCTTTAAGTTACAACAACTATACCCCAAGTACTTCACCCATGAGTGAGTGAGTGATGCTTCTGCCATGCAAAGACATGCAGCAGAAAAATCCTCTCGATTCCAAGTTCACCCATCCAAAGGATGCCGAGCCATATCCTGGAAAAGTAGGGTTGATACCAAATGGGTGTCAGACTTCTGTCAGAGCTGCATCTTTGCCACTACTCAGTGAAGAGTGTCACTCCGGCAACAGGACCATTCCTTTAGGAACGACACTAACTATAGAACACATCCATTGAGATCCAGGAAAAAAATAAGACTGGTTTTATTCAATTCTTTAATAGTGGGGACGAATAATTTTCATACCACTTTACACCACCACCTTAAAGGAAAAATATTCCTTTAACACCACAGCATGGACTTCTTTCTCCTTTACTGTCTTGACAGAAAGCCCATGTCACGACATGAAGCCTATAGGGTTTGCCTAACAACAAAGAAGAGTATGTAACTGCTTGAGAGAGGCACAAGAAAATACGCATGGGAATTCATCAAGTATATGCACCAATGAGAGGAAGTATCCCAATAATTATAATCAATCAAAATTTGAATGCCCTTAAGCTTCCCCAGGCCTTTCTGGGGTACAATTGTACCCACTTGTCTGAAATACGGAACTTTCTGCCTGCGGTTGTAGCGGTAGCTGCAGTTGCAGACCCCTCTGTCAACAGTTTGTAACAAAAAAGCCCATTTTAGAGGTGTATCATCCTCACGTAATTCTACCCAGCATACTGTACATAATGCAGAGGTTAGAAAACAGGTTTTGTTGCATAGTTAAAAAAAAACTGTTCATGGTTGTAAAACATGACACTTTTTCCCTTTCAGAAGGGCTGCGCCTTTTGGTGTGCCAGATGCTGGTTGGCATCAGCTGAGAGAAGCTACCGGTGCCGACACTTGAAAGGAAAAGAGCTTGCCATGGTTCAAGTTATCAGCACCCGCAGTTTCTCTGTTATAGGAGAAGGACGACAGACTTGCGTGATACCAAAGCAGTCAGTGGCTGGTGAAACCACTGGAGAAGGATGCCAGCTGGGAGAATACAGAGACAACTCACTTATTTTAAGCTTTCAGAAGAGAATTAAGGACAGTTGAATGCATACCTCTGAAGGTCTTTGCACAGGCTTCTGAGCCTGCTGCTTCTCCTACAGAGTTCAGAGTCTAGGACTGAGCAAGACTTTCCCTGGAATTATACCTCTCATTGCCAATACAAACTAATGACACAACTTGCAGAGCGTGGTCGCTAGCAGGTACATATAGTGGATGCAGCACGGCAGCTAAACACAGCGAGCTTCTTAAAAGCTTAAAGGTGGCACAGATGAGGAAAACAGACCTTTATTATAACTTCCCAAAAATTAATGAGTTACATCCTTGCCCTCTTCTGACTGATGGAATAATAATGCAAGAATCTGATAAATTAACCAGAAAACAAAAAAAAAACCACTGGCCTTTGCACAGCTTTCAAAGCACAAAGCTGACAAAAAGCATACAGACATCTCACATGACTGACTTCAATCCTTTCTGTTGACAGTCCATTTATTCCTTTTTCCATGGCCACAAAATTTACACACGTACAGCTTACTTGGCAGCACATCTCTCAGGTGCGCTGAACGAGCAGATGCCTGCAGGTTTGCTCTCCTTGGCATGACATACATGATAAATTACATTTAAATTTAGACTTGGCAAGTACAAATCATATGGCTCAGTTTCAAACACTCTAGGATGTAAAACCAAACAACTTGGCACCAAGTTTAAAAATACATACAGCATATCTAGGAACTAATACTGTATGCACTGAACAACTTGAAAGTATCTGTACCATTTCGGATTCTGAATTCATCAGCCTAGGTGTTACCACTGTATCAATTTACCTAAAAAGTGAGTCAGTGTGCCCTGTAAAGTGGAACTTCGGACAGCAGCAGATTATTAAAATAGATACGGAACTCATCATTTGAAAGCAGTTTATTTGCCTTTATTTTATGATTGTTCAAGTGTGAAGGTGTTACTCCATGCTATTATTTATGGAAATGTAAAATGCATATGTAGTTTCAAATGATTAGAAGACTAGGAAGAAAAAGCATACCACACCTAGGAACCTGGGTGATAAAGAACAACTCCTGTCTTGAGAGCATTTTGCCCAGTCTTCCTCTGTTGGAAGGTGTTTTTCATGAAGGATTCTCTCAGGAATGAAGCTTAAGAGTAAGTGAGTGTGCATATACAGAAGCTGAATACTGGACTAAGCACCTTCCTTCTTCCTCAGATTAACAAGGCAAAAAACCTCAACCCACATGCATATTTTTTTTTGTGCTCTATTTATTTTAAAAGGTAAAAGGTTAATTGGGTTGATTTGAGGGAGTTCTCAGCATGAACGTGTTTCACAAGCTCTAGTGCTATGAAACTATTCAGTTATATCACATACCAATAGATTAAACTACTTCTGGTCAGTTATATTATAGCTATATATTTTAAGTGACAATTGTGTGAATAACAAGCACTGCACTGCTTTCGGCTGGATAGATGCACTTGATGTTATGAGATGTTACACATTCTCCCAAGCCTACCGGACA
>VZTV01027128.1:2396-29748 GCA_013400875.1 Anhinga rufa
CAAGGGTTTGACCTCAAGTAACCCCAAGTGATGATTTAATGACCTGAAGTAACCCCCAGTGTGGTCCCCAGACAGGTTTTGACCTCAAGTAACCCCGAGGGCTAATTGGTTGACCTGAAGTAACCCCAGTGTGGTCCCCAGACATGGCTTGACTGCAAGTAACCCTCCAGAGCTAATTGCTTGACCTCAGATGACCCCCCCCCCCGCTTTGTGATTCCCTGAGCTTGATTCTGAACTTGTTCAGCTCTAATGATTTCTTCTTTATTTATTATACGTATGTCATATCAAGGAGCCCAGTTACTAACTTGGTCTGTCGCGCCTGCACTGCTCTGGCTGCTGTCTCTCCGTGGTGGCTGTGGGGTGGGTCCCACCCCCCACCCCCGCCCTTCGATCCTGGTGCTTGTGTCCCCCTCTCCCACCCTCAGCGGTTCATGAGGAGCTCACTGGGACCAACCCACACCCACCCCCATCGGACCCCGTTCCGCCCCTGTCCTGCTGTGCCACTGCCTCTCAGCTTCTCTACGCCGGAGCTCTGCTCCCCCACCCACCCCATGGCCCCTCCCACATTCAGTTTTATTTGGGGAATATGAGGATGCTGCTGTGTTTTGAGCAGAAAGGTAACAGAGCTCCAGCTCTGTCTTTCCTGTTTCGTACAGCTGAATCTCTGTGTACATCTGTCCATACTTACCTTTACCTGTAGCAGTTACAGATTTAGTGGTGTGTTTAAAAGACATCAGCACAGTTTGAAACTTCAAAACAACGGTCTAGATTAACATCCATTAACAGTACACATTGCCAACAATTAATTACCATTGACACATGGGTAAACAATTAGTCTTTAACAAGCTTGTCCTAAATGAGCTAGGAATATAAAACAGCAGAGAGCTGGGGTGCTGGTGCTAGCAGCTGGGCCCTGGAGTTGGTGCTATGGTTTGTACAGCTTTTAAGGTGAGGGGGGGAGAGTACTTTTTGGTGAAGGAAGCCAGCGCTGGAGTAGGATACTGTCTTTTTTTCCTTGTTTGGTTTTTTTTTTTTTTCTCATTACTTGTTGGTCTTTTATTCTTCTCCTTTCTTTGAAAGGGTGAGGGTCAGCACACCTCCCCCCTTGACTGAGGCATTTCATTTTTGCAGCCAGGACTTACTTTGGGTTTTTTTTTTTCCAGTACATTTCCTGTTGTCCTGTGGGGTTACGTCAGCTTTGCCAATTGTCTTCTCTACCTACCATATGCATGGGTGTTTTATTCTCTTTCACACTTTACCTCTTGTACTTGTTTCCCATCTTTCACATGTGCAGTTGTCATCTTCTTTGTGCTTATTTATTCTGTGTATTTTTTTTCTTAGCTATTGCATAAAATGCTGATTGCTGAGTTTGCTATTAGAATTTATACCATTCTATAAAATGCTCACACACAGTCACTGGTTACGTTACGTTATCTTAGTGTGCTTATGTCAGTGTTTAAGACAAGTCTGATATCTTGCTTAACTTGCGTCTACTTTTTGTGTGCAACAGGCCACCACTTTGGCTACCTTGCTCTGTGGTGGGTGGCCTTTCAGCTGCAGTGGTGAATGTCCCTGTTGGAGTCATCTTGAAGGACTGTGTTTATCCAAGGGAAACTGTTGAGAAAATATCATCCTGGGGAGGTTGCCAAGACTTACTCTAGACATGTCAGACCTCAGACATCAGTAACTGGAGGGGCTTTCCCCCAGCAGGTTCCCAAGACTTACTTCAGTTGTGTATGTCCTCAAAGAATAATAATTGGACAGGCTCTCCCCCGTTAGCTACCATCTGCTGTTGTGGACCACAAGAACTGGAGAGCAGCCATTGGCTTTTCCTGAACCCTCTCTGAAAGGAAGGCTCCAGCAGCATCGTCAAGCTGCTCTCCTGCGTAACACTTCTCTCCGGGCCAGAGCTCGAACACCTCTGCAAGTATTGCAGGAGCTGGTGAGGTGTGGGCTGGGGGAACAGGTTGCCTGCACTTCTCTCCTGGTTGCACTTCTGAACTCCTAAGGGGAGTCTCGGGACTTGGCTCACCCTCAGGTGAGTGCAGGCACATTCCCTTACCATTTACCATGAGCCATCCAAAGTCCTGGAAATGAAGAGGCATGAGAGACAAGTTATAAATTATTCATCTCTGTGTGATTGCATCTCACCTGGAGTAAAGGTGAATGTGCCCAAAATCAGGAGGAAGGAAGTGGAAGGCATGGGACTTCTGTCCTGGGACAGAAAGGAGGCAGGAAAGGGAAAGCTATTTTTAGGTGCATGTGAAGGGACTGCCTATCTCTGTACACATTTGGGCCATTCCTATGGCTTACACAGGATTTGAGAGTGCCTCCAACACAGGGTAAGGCAACCCACTCTTCATTAGACCCAGTGATAGGAATTTCTTCTTACCTTTGTATTTGAAATCTTATGAGAGAGAAAAATCCCAGTCTTGACATCTCTACTCGAGTCAAGGTCTCAAAATCTAAGGTTGCCTCATGGAGCAGGAAGGAGATGCACAGGAAAGAGGACACAAAATAAACCAAGAAGAAGAAAAATAAAAGCAAGAAATAATAAATAACTGCACAGACCAGAATCTGATTAGGGGCAGCCAGAATGCCCACACACAGGGGTTTTAGCAAAGCAGAGCAAAAATACATGCTGGGAAGACAGGGCTAGCCAGCCTCGGCCGAGTTCCCCTCTCTCTGTCTAGTGGGAACTGTCCTCTTCACCTCTAGTGCAGGAGTTCAGAGGATGCTGGGTTTGGTGGCCAGCGTGCACCCAAGTGACCTGCAGTGACACACCAGGGGTTACAGTCAGCAAGTGCTCCTGGAGATCAGAGGGGACTGCCAAGGGCTTTGCCACAAGACCT
This sequence comes from Anhinga rufa, assembly GCA_013400875.1. Taxonomy (NCBI): domain Eukaryota; kingdom Metazoa; phylum Chordata; class Aves; order Suliformes; family Anhingidae; genus Anhinga; species Anhinga rufa. The sequence goes on from VZTV01027128.1 coordinate 5,249, forward strand.
TGGCTACAGTAGTTGAAGCTGTGGCTAAATCATCACCTTACCGTCAGTGGTGACCAGACGCCAAGATCAGTGCTAGAGGAGTTGTGCATTTCCCCTGGGGAAGCCTAAGCAGGTGAGGGATGTATCCTGGCACTTACAGTAGGCAGAGTACGACTTGCTGCGAGCAGTCACTGGGCCTTCCCATGACATGCCTGGGGGCTTTGTGTCCATCTGCCTGGCTGGAAGTGTAACAAGCCTTTCCTTTCCCAGGTGCAGCCTCCAGCACTGTAATCCAGATCAAAATTTTAAGCGTGTACAGTTTTGTTGAATGCAGAATACTGTAGGCATAATTTTTAGAACTTATTCATGTTGGAAGAGGAGATGTGGACTGCGTAGCCCTTCATAACATGGAAAATCTGCCTAGATTTCATGATCATACCTAATTATTACTTTATTTTGTTGCTGTATGTTTATGCTTGTCTCTTCTGTAGAGTATCTTTACAAATGGGTATAAGGCCATGTTGTCTGACACCAGAGTACATTTTGTTCCTCAGAAAACAATACAGCTAAGAGGAAAGAATTGGTTTTGTTTTCTAGTTATGACCCAGTATTTTAGTTATATTTCTTCTTTCTGTATTAGGTAACGCCTACTTAGTAACTCTCCAACTCAACCAGAATGTGATTGCTTTAGGATAGGTTACGAGATTTTTCAAAAGCATTATTAAATCAAAGCCAATAACCATTATAGAACTGTGATACTAGAAAATAGTAATAAGAATTGGTCATGCATTAAAAATCCCCATCTATAGATACAGTTAGAGAAAGTTACAGGTTTAGCAGTTTTCGGCAGCTGTAAATGCATAAAAGGATGAGGCTAAGCAGCATTTAATTTTAAAGCTTTGGATGATGCACTGTGCAGCTGCTGCTGGTTTGAGGGGACAAAAAGAAAGAAGAGGGGAGCAGCAAAAGGTCTGAAGGAAAGCAAGGCTCAAAAGCCCTTTCCATTCTGCCTGCATATATATTACAAGGTCTATTCAGCAAGCAAATGTCTGATTATGGTATAGCAGTTCTAACACTCTTCTATTGTCATATGCTCTTATAATCAATTTTGTGTAAGAATCGGCATGATGTAACTTCTTGCTCATCACACAATCTTTCCATCATTTTTTTTACCTTCTGGCAATGCTTGGATTTGCTAACATCTTGGGCGCTCATTTGCATCTTCCTGAAATAAGATAAATCCCACAAAAACATCTGCAGAGGAAAAGACAAGGAATTACACCATCCTGCAGAACTTAACTGGATATGATTTCACAAAGATAAATCTACAAAAGAAATCTGATTGGTCACTTATGCAATCAATGCAGTTACTCTGCTTCTAAACTGTTATATTGATGTATGGCTTCTCCTGTTCCTTCATCAGGAATATAATCTTGTCATTATTATATATCCATACAAAAATACCTCTGAGGGAGATCTTAGGATGCTCCATACTATTTTGCCCTAGATGAGAAACTTTCAAAGCAGTCTGTTTCAAATTTTCACTCTTGTGGGTCACCAGTACAGACAGAAAAAGGAATATGCACATTTCTGATATACTGTTAACACAAAAATATCTCTTTCAAATGGTCTTCTATTCAACTTCTGATTTAAAAATTTTTAACTGCAATTTTTGTTGAATTTGCTCATACAAATTGCTTTTTTTTCCATGCAAACTCAGAGATCCAGTTTCAGGCAGTTGACTGCAGAATTGATGGCATATTCACAACTGCATAGAAATCCCATTAACTTCATACTTCGACTATGTCCTGACCTTTGATGCTATAAACAGCTACACGCTTGTTTCTCTATTTCTTCCCTTTCAGAACGCCAGTACTGGGCCTCAGACCTGCAACTTCCTGAAATACCTTTTGAAGAAATCATGTACAATGATGAAAGCATGTACAAGTGGCTGTGCACCCTAAAGAAAGTAGGAATCGTGCTACTAACAGGAGCCCCTACTAGGCAGGGAGAGTTGGTTAAACTTGGCCACAGGATTGGGTTCCTGCGTCTCACTTTCTATGGGTGAGTTTGGCTTTTAATATCCTTGCTTTGCTGGCTATGTAATCACCTCTAATGTATTTCACTTCAGCTTGCTGGACCTCTTTTGTTGAATTAATTTATTAAAACAAAGTGAATTTTTTTCTTCTCCGCATGTTAGAAAATGTGGTGTCAATTAATATTCCGTATGGGAGGATTGCTTTGCTATCACAGGCAGGGTACATAAAGAGCAGCAACTATAACTGCTGAGAGAAGGAAAGATGCCTCAAAATAGTATATGTCAAATAAAAGATAACCACAAGATAGCCATACTTATCTATGCTATGGACAAAATAAAAAATCCCTAATCCAGTCCCCTTCCTAACAGAGGAAGTTATTTGTACTGAAACTTGTTCTTAGCCTAATTTTGAGTCATGGAAATAGGTAAGACTTGGATGAAGTTACTGTGTTTCACATCACTGAGAAGATGGGCAGAGTACCCATTTCCCAGCTTTCAGCTGAGTCTACTCTGGAAAGCCACAACCAGTCTCAGCAAGCATTTTTTTTAATACTGCTTTTTTTGCAAAAATAAAGGCTCAGCCTGCAGGAGTGCAAGCATGAACTTGTAAATCATCCCTTTGATGCCAAAAAGTGGTAAACTGAACCTCTACCTCCTCAAGTACCTACTAAGTGAGTAAACAAATGATGATGGTAGCTCACGTCTTGCTGAGCTGAGTCAGTGACCTCCATCTAGCCAAGTAAAGGAGCAGCGTTATTAGCTAACATTGCCCTGTTCCTCACCCCCAGCTGTTGGTATAATTTTTTTTTACAATGTATATCCAAAAACCCTATTACTTGGATGAGTATTTATTGTTTAAAAAAAAAAATTGACAAAAAAGATAGTAAAGTTTAAACATAGTTGTGATTTCTTGGTGCCTGAATAGCCACCAAAACCAGAACATTCAGGGCTTCCCATCTGAAAAGCTCCCTCCTCCCCCATAATAAAATAAAAGATAATAAAAATTATGGCATGAGTTCTCCTTCACTTGGATTGATCTCTTTGGTTATGAGAATAAGAAAACAAACCACGTGGACAATAACCAGTGTCTCCTCCTTTGTTTTAAAAAAAAAATATCTAAAATCTATAGAAGTGGGGGGTGGAGGGGGCGGAATCCAACCTTGGCCAGGAAGATCACATTCCCTCAAGACTGCAAATCAGACAAAGATTTTCTGCTCCTTAATGCTCCTGTGTGAAGGCACATGTGAACCCTGCTGGAATATGCTATGCAGATGAAGTTGGTAAAAGCAGCTCTGTGATACCAGGAGAAATACATATTTATTGTGGGGTGAAGGGGAGGAAGGTGAACAGAAGTTCCCTTGTTCATGCTATGATGCTTACTAAGACTTCTGTTACATTTTCATTTTGCAAGTGTTGTTCCATCATTAGCCATGGAAAAATATGTCATTGATGTGGCTGGCTTTTAGATTTAGTGAGCAATTTCCAAGAGGCAGAGAAATAGCTACTGTGATATACCAGCAACTTCTAGCAGTGTATAAGTTGCTTCTTACCCCATCTCCATCCTCCATTTTTGTTTCATTTATGTTAAAAATCAACTTGTTTGTGCAGAAACTTTCCCCATGCTTCAAATCAGGAAAACTGGCTCAAGAAATCTTCTAGAAATTAGCAGAAACTGAAGTGAACTCATAGCATGTAGAACAGCCTGGGTGAATGTCTTTTTTTTTTTTCTTCTATTGTTTTCCAAAAGGAAGGGATGGAGAAAATAACTGCCTTAAAATGCCATTAATATTATGAGCTTTTGTCGGTTCCAGCAGCCATGATAAATATTTGTAGAGCTTTAAAGGGAGTAGTGTATAAATGTACTAGGGTAGTTAAGATAATGTACTTTCATTAAGGTGTGGTTTCCTCTTTCTGCTTACTGTGCCAGAAGGAAAAGCACTTTTCAAAGTTAACTGGGATGCAGTCAGGTTAATCCTACTGAAATAAACAGGAGCAGAAACCCCTGCTCAACTCAGAAGCCTCATCCAGTGCTACAAAACATTTTCTACCATTAAAAGCATTCCCAATGTCAAGCACTTCTATTTTGGCAGCCTACTGTGGTCTCAGTTTAAAACTTGCATTGTTATGAAAATAGTACTGCTTTATATTTCTCTTTTGACGTGATGCTAGTAACAGATACTAGGAGATCCTTAGGGGTATCCAACCCCGATCATATCTGAGGGTGTTTCCCAGCTGTCCAGGGTATCTGAAGGATGAAACATTCATTCTGTTTGTATCCAGACAGCTGCGCAATCATTTTGAGTTAGGAACAAATATAGCAAGCCACAGATAACAACACAAAATATTGGTTCTTTGTTAAAGCATATCACTAAAAAAGTATATATGCCCAATATACTTTGGGAACAATAAAAAACAAAACAACAACAACANAAAAACAAAACAACAACAACAAAAAGCCCCTAAACAATGAAAAAAAACCCCAAACATACAACCCCTTCAACCTATACCATGGATTTATACTTGGGTTACAACAGAACCTTTAGTTGCTTTCCTAAGTTTCAGGGATGAGGAACTAGATCTAGAACAAATTCCTAGATCCTAAAACTGGAAATTATCTTTAAATCTTCTAGACTAATGCTCTTGACATAGCAGCCCACTGTGTTTCACCTGTTGTCCATCTGCTGAGCCCTTAACATGTTTTTCACTAAGGCATACAAAAGTTTTTTTGATATTTAACTCTGCAGCATTGTAAGATAAAAAAAAAAAAATCTATCATTCTGCCTGGTACTCTGCCTCAGCTCTTAATCATCCTTGCCATTTAAAATTACTGCCAACTGTTTGAAACTGTCTGCAACATCCAGACTGTGATAACTCTGCTATATTTGAGAGACTGAAAAGTCCCCTACTGTATAAATGTGCACTAACTGTTAGGATATGCTTTCCTTGTCTAAGTTCAGTTAACAAGAGATTCAGACTGCCCTAGGGAGACTTATCAGTTTATCAGTTGTGTTGTCAGAATGTTGGGGTTGTTTTCCAATTAAAAGAAGTTAGTCTTGCCCCTCACTGACTCTTCCCTAATGAAATTATAAACAGTAATGATTGTTAAATGCTTCACCTTGTTTAAAGTCAGCTTAAGTTAATGTTTACTCTTTTTAAAGATGGTTTCAAGAAAGTAATGTGTCAGGATGAGTTCTGAGTCTTTGAGATACGTATTTCAAAGTGGTTTAATACATCCAATAAAGAACCTCCCACCCATTAATGTTCCATACAAGATCAAGGTTGAAATGCAACCTTGGTCCACACCATTTGAGCAAGTAAAGGTTAGAGCTCCATTCACTGTTTAAATGGGATTTACTATTGGTGTTGATTAAACCTTATTTTTGTTTCCTTAAGTATTAGGCTTCACAGTAAAGGAACAATAAAAGGCTGTAAGTGTCCTTGCTTTTTCAAAAACGTATTTGTTAATTCATGTATTTACTAGACTGCAGAAAGAGGGTTTCAATGTTACGAAATTCTTCCAACTGACTAAGAATTCTGCATTTAAATGAAAACATACTTAGAATATTTTGTTTAGTTGAGGGTTTGGGGTTTTTTTCTTTTTAAAAACAGTTTTAGTATTTGAAAGTCTTGAAGTCTGGTTTACGTCATCCCAATTGAGCCACCATGGTTAGATTTACTCTAGGACATTTGACAGTTGCTAGTTATATTTCTGTGTATGATTAGGTTGAATTTGCAATATTAAATTAAATTCTGAAGAGCATAAGGTCAAAAAGAGCCTGAGATCCAAAGACCAGTTTTGCAGACTAGTCTGGATTTCAAGTAACAAAAACCAGCTCTGCCACAGGGTGAGGTCAACAAGCTATGTACAGACCAATGTCCAGCTCTGGAGGGAAGAAAAAAAAAGACTGTCTGCTCCAGTAGTAAAGGAAAGGCAGAGTTATAAAAGGGGTAGGATGTGCATGAGACGATGTGCATATTAGCAAAGCCAAAACTTTTGAGGGGGAGAACCAAAACTGCTGAACACATTTTCTTTTTCAGAATATGCTGCCATCTTGCAAGGAGAGAAAGTAATTGTATACACAAATGCAGCCTGCTCTGGAGTTCAGAGCCAGGCTCAATGAGCTGATTTGGGGCACGTGTGCTTTCATTTCTCCAGTTCAGAGATCAGACACTGTTCAGCTGTCTCCAAGATGCACTGTAAGGTTGCCTTTGTTAAGGCTATACAGTAAAGGCTTACCTATTCAAACACAACACTTATAGTAATAATACAAAAGTAAGCTTCCAGAACTGTACAGCACAATTATCCTGCCAAGGAGGTGTACAAGATGAAGTATACTGCCTGCCATTGAGGAGTTCTGGCATTAGATGTAGTCTATAGGAAACATTTTACAAAAGCGTCATCTGTTTGGATGTATGTGGTTTACAGACCTCTGTATGGTTTAAGACACTGCTTCTGAGCATTGTCTCCTCTATGCGTTTTAAGGAGGAGTTTCTTTAGTTACAAAAGCAGTAAACAGAAAGTTGAGTTGCAAAATATTGCTCAAAAGAGTTGCTCTCCATTTTACTTCACAACTGTCAACCATGTCCTCTTCCTCTCTGTGCACATGCACACATGTTGCAGCCTGACATCTTAATGTTCAGCTGCTGTCATCACCTTACTGGTGATGTTAATTATTAATGCTTTGAAATTTTTTAAAAATTACTCTTCAGACCAGGTTTTTTTTCCTTAAGAGCCTCTTAAAAAAAACAAGGGAGTTATTTCTCAAGTACAGGAAAATACAAACAGGATTGTGCAGAAACTTTGTGTTGCTATTATGTGTAATGGTTTAAGAAACTATCCTTAAAGTATTTTTTTTTAAAGTTGTCACAAAACTACTTTCAAATGTTTTAATACAGATGTGTGTGAAGTGTAACATGCTAAGCATATCAGAGAATAGTTAGAGAACTGTATTCAAACAGCTTAATAACCCGGTGTTTGTTAAATGTGTAATTCATCACCTGAAGTCTTGAAAAAGACTGGAATGGCTTTGGCTTATTTTTGGATATTTGGGGGAGGTGTTTTATAAGGAGCAAAGTTCTTTAACCCAGCCTAAAAATATTACGGAGAAGAAAAGACTTCTTTCCCTATAGTATCTTTTCTCCTAATTTAACCTGTTTCATTTTCAGCTATAGTTATTGTAGTGCCTGGTCTTGTTGCTCTTACATATTTCTCGCAGTAGCAGAAACTCCATCGAGTTTTCAGTCTTAACAGACTTAAAGCAGCATTTTACAGTCCATCTCTTCACCTCTGAAACAGAAGTTCATTTCTCACTGACATCCAATTCGGAGGTGGCTTTTACAACTATAATAAAATAATAACTTTGGGTAATTCCCTTGCTATTTCACTAGCAGCCAAATACAAGGCCTACCAAATATTATAAATAACAGGATAAATTTGGAACTGGCAAGCTTGCCAAATAAAACATTACCTCAACAGGACCATGAATTTATAACTGAAATGTAACCACAATGAATATAACCCTGGCACATGGAAAAACAAAAGCCTTTTTTCACAGAATCAGAGAATGGAAGGGGTTGGAAGGGACCTCTGGAGATCATCTTGTCCAGCCCCCCCTGCGTGAGCAGCACACCTAGAGCAGGGGGCACAGGACTGCGTCCAGGTGGGGTGTGAATGTCTCCAGGGAAGGAGACTCCACAGCCTCTCTGGGCAGCCTGGGCCGCTGCTCTGGCACCCGCACAGTAAAGGAGTTCTTTCTCATGTTTAAGTGGAACCTCCTGTGTTCCAACTTGTGCCCGTTGCCCCTTGTCCTGTCATCAGGCACCACTGAGAAGAGTCCAGTGCCATCCTCCTGACACCCGCCCTTCAGATATTTATAAGCATTGATGAGATCCCGCCTCAGCCTTCTCTTCTCCAGGCTGAACAAACCCAGGTCTCTCAGCCTTTCCTCATAAGGCAGATGCTCCAGCCCCTTGATCATCCTTGTGGCTCTCCACTGGAGAGCGGAGTTTCTCGTCAAGTTTCTCGTCAAGAGAATGTTTCCACTTCACAGTATCAGCCATATAACAACATCAAGGGGTTCTACGCTTCTAAATTAACATATTTCTTTACTTTACAGAGGCACAACTCCATTAACAAGGTCTCCAGTCATCCCACAATTAATTTCCCCAACTTCTCATGCCCTAGACCTTGTGCTCCTCCCCTGTTCTGAAGCCTTGTCCAGGGCTTGGGGTGGCAAGAAGGGCTTCTTTCTGGGCCCCAGCGCTCCCACTGAAGTAGCCAAGCCATTTGCACCTCCCAGAGGGCTTCAGCTGCAAGAGAAGGACACGGGTCACAAATCTCTGTGAATGAGACTTTATTAAAGTGCAAGATGAGATGATTCAAGTGTAGCTTCAGTTCCTAGTGCAGCAGTTTTGCAAGACTAAGGATGTAACAGGCAGGCTAGTTTTCTCCTCAGGGAGCCTAAGCCCACATTGCCACTTAACACAAAAAATTGCTACACCTGCCTGGTGCCAAATTTCCTCTTCTCTCAAACAGCCTGAGCAACAAATGTTGAAATCTGACTCTAATTACTAAACCATAAACCATTCCATCCTGCTTTACTGTCCCCAAGGGCCAAGAGTCCTCTGACATGACCCACATTTTCTTCCTTTACTTCTCATGCGCTCTCCCCTTGTCCGAGTTGATACTTCAGCTCAAATAAGACTTTGACAAAGCAAGGTTGATTTTTTCACATTCAGTGCTGAGATCTGTACTGGCATTGCTGACTTCAAGGCAGTAACGAGCTTTGACGGAAGCTCCTGACATGGAAGGAAAGCTCCTGAGGACCAGCTCCCCTCCCGAAGTATATCAGCACAAAAGCACTGACTGCTTTTGCAAAACCTTATGAGGATTTTGTAAAGTACTACCATTCTGGCAATTGTGTATATTGCATATAAATGAGACAATTAAAAAGTGTTAAATTGTTTTAGAACCATCAAGTGACACTGGAGCCTTTTAAATTGAAGATCTAGTGAACCTAGCTACCTTCAATACTAATGACAAGTATGATATAATGGGCTATTTTTTGGCTGCAAAATTGGGAACTATGGAAGTGTGGTTGAAATTATCATACTTGAGTATTGAAGTCATGTACTGATGAATATGTGCTGTACCAAATAATAAAATTATTTCTCCCAGGCAGTTAAACACATTTTCAAATACTCAAGGTTGTTTTCCCACTGGTAATTTCAGAAATGTAGTTTTAGCATTTTGCTAAATAACACTCCTAGAACAAAAGTGTTTGTATACTACATATAAATCATTTTGGTCTGCATGTTCTTTAGCCTGTTTTCTTTCTAAACTATTATTAAGAAGTAATGCTAGACACACACCATCTGAAACATAATATATTTGGTCTACAGTATTTCACAAGGGAAAATGTGTTGCATATTTTCTTCTAAATCACTTATGCTCCTGTGATTACATGGACGACGTATGGTTACTTACACTTTTCCAGACAAATGTCTGGATCTATAACATGCGTCTGCTGAGGACTGTCTTCAATCATGTGAGCTCTGTACAAACAAAACATGTAGTTCTTGGTCTTACATTCTCCTGCATGGTGTGTCACTCGAAACAGATTTTGACTGTACCGCAATGCGATGTATTCATGTTTTTGTCATATAACTTTGTTTTGTTGTCAGTAAACTTTCTTACTGAATTTTGTAAATTTTCAAGACAAACTATGTAACAAAATAAATGGGGGTAGTTCTCTGAAAGAGCATCAGAGAAAGGGAAGAAGTTACAAAGTCTTTCATAAGACATTTTCCTTTAGCGGCAAGTCTTCAAGTTACAGGAGAGATCCCCCTGCAAAGAGTACTCTATATTTTTTAAGATCATAAAGCTTTAAAAATAATTTTTAGGGAAAGTTACATACCCTTTAACAATTTCATATTTCATTGATAATGTGCTCCACCTGGGAGGGAGAATGGAAGGTTGATTAAAAAAAATGGGCCAACTTCCTCTCTCTTATTTCTGAAGCCTCAGTAATAAAATGATGATTTCTCCTAGCAGATACCTCTTGGTTAGTGTCTTCAACTGATCTTTGCATTCAGCAAAGTACCACCACTGGAAAGCCATCACTCTTCTAGATCCTACACTGGAGCCAGATGTCCCTTGGCACACTTGAGTTTCTAGCTTGAATTGAGGACTGCTGAAATAAGCCTTCTTTGCTAGGGTGGAGGGACACTGCTAAATCATTATTTCCCTATAATTTTACAATATTTTCATGTTCAAAGATGGAATGACTCTTTTATACTGTGATTTCACAGTTTCAATGTGTACTGTCTGGCATACTGGCTGGCTGTTTTAATATGTTTTCTCTTTTCCCTTTCATTATGAAGACCAACTTGGCAAGTACAAGACAAAGCAGATGCTAACAACGTGGCTTATACAACCACAAAACTATGTTTTCACACTGATTACCCTGTTCTGCAGCATCCACCTGGGGTAAGGTGAATCTATTGACTTTTTCACAACACAAAAGGGGAAAGGGAAACATTCCTATAGCATGAGATATAGTTAGCATTCAGTGACTCTGAATTTTGTCTTAAAAGAGCAGTGTAAAAATAACAATATATTAATATGCATATAGCAATCTATATACACATGGGTATGCAATATATGCATTATGATCTAAGTTCTGCATAACAAGCCCATTATGTATGCCATCATTTTTAAACAGAAACTCACAATGTATTGAGAATATTACCAAACGAGAAAGCATTAGGATCCTATATGTGCTTTTGATGCTGCTTTCATTATATCAAAGAAGTTGGGTGCCTACATGCTGTAGTCAAGTTGTGACATCTTAGGACACGTCTGATCACCTCAGGGGGAGATAATGTTACAAGAAATATGATCAAGATGTTATATTCTGTTTTCTATACATTGTTTGAAATTAGACCCTTATCTGCCCTTTCATAATTAGACAAAAAAGGGGCATTTTGTAAAGCTGGAGAACAACCACAGAAAATATATTTTCACCTAGTCCCTGTCATATCAAAGCCTAATCCACATAATTCACCAGAGAACTGAAAACTAATAGGAACAGGTACAAAGGAACAAAGATAACACTGGGAAAGTTTGCATCTAAAAGTTTCATTCCTACAACTTCCCCTTCTCATGTTGTGGAGTACTTTGTATCCGTTGTTTCTATAATTAAACAAAAAACCAATGTGATTTATCCACAAGTAAGTGCCAAATATTTCACACTAACATCACCTATCATAATCATTTAGATAATGTGGAGCAAGGATGGAATAGGTCTTAATTAATAGATTTGTTTCCCCCTTCATGACCATCATCAAGGTCTGCGGGTCCAGCTGGTGAGGACAAACCCTGTTCTCTGCTCCTCTTTCTCCTGGATGTTTTTGCTTTTTCTCCTAGTGGTCTCAGAAATGAGTCATCATCATGGAAGGGAAAGGTGAACACTGTTACCATCGCTATGACATGTATTTTGTGTAGTTTGCCTGAGATGAAAGGTTACACTTTGTGTGATGCTGGGCTCTCGAATGCCATGGGGAGTTTTACTGCCTGTGTCAGTAGCTCAGATTTACACTGGTGCAACCAAGAGCCCGGGTTAGACTTTCTGCTCCGTCTTACACCTTGGCAATTTCACTGTGAAGTGAAACAAAACTGTCTTAATCGTACTTTATGATAGAAATGCTGGGCCAGTTGCCTTCTACAAGAGCCACCTTTTCCCCTCTCTGAGCAGATAATTCACAGTAGGTTTTGTTTCTGCAAGAGAAGACTAATCCTCCTTGTTGAGATAAGACTGCAATGCATTTAAAATTATGAGTGCCGCAAAGAGGGACTCAAAGGAAAGCGAGACCTGAGCTTTGCAGTTGACTCACAGGTTGCAAGCTTTAGAAGATATCCCAAATGGAATGGATTTATGAACATGCTACTTTAATTTTCTGCCTGTGTGATAGTGGTGGCAGAGTGCTGTGAAGCTGCAGTAATGGGAACTCAGTCTTTTGCTGCGGGGAGGGGAACCAAAAACAAAACACACACACACACGCCCCCCCCAAAAAAAACAAACACAGAGAACCACAGATATGAGGGAACTGATACTAATGAACTGTTAAATATGCAAGCTAATTCTTCTCATAATTCATTCCAGGTTCAATTTCTCCACTGTATAAAGCAAACAGCTGCAGGAGGTGAAAGTGTAGTTGTAGATGGATTTCACGTATCCAACAAGCTGAAGAAACAAAATCCTCAAGCCTATCAGATCCTGTCCTCTACTGCTGTAGACTATACAGATGTTGGGGTGGACTACTGCGATTTTGCTGTGCAATGTAAACAAAGAATTATAGAGTGAGTAGTTTCAACAACATCGAAAAATAAAAGCCCTGTTGCATGGTGGATTACACGTTGGTAGGAGAAGGTCTGCTCCTGCCACCTTGTGGGGAAACACTGGTTTAACTTGGTCTGTAGTTATTTTGGGTTTCTTTGGGTTTGTTTGGTTTTTTTATTTCATTGGGGTTTTTTGCTTTGTACCACCACAGCATAGTTTTCCTCATTTGGTTTTGCCACACAGTGGCAAGAAGTGGTGATCATTAGAGCAATTCCTAGGTACAGGCACGGGCTAACAGCAGCTGGGTCTGTAACTAAATTCCAGCCAATGTACATCTGTATCATGCCAAAGAGAGGCCATAATTTGAAGCATTTAGATTAAGAACTATATATTGTAAAAAGATCAAATGCAAATGATCATAATCTCTTCAAAATTTAAAGAGTTTACAATTCTATAATTAAAGTGTATAGAATATAGATGTTTGAGGAAATCAAGTGTCTACACTTTCTCCTGATTGTTTCTTTTCCTAGTTAGGCATAATTATCAAAATCCAACCCAATAACAATCTGAATTTCACTATAGAAACATACTGAAACTCCAGCAGGAGAGTTCAGTTGCTGTTCTACCATCTTAAAATGTTTCAGTAACAACATAATACATTCCTTTTCCTTTCCTTCTCTGTTTCATAGCGTGGATTCCAGAGGCCAAGCAGTTCGCATCAATTATAATAATGCAACAAGAGACACAGTGTTTGACATACCAGCTGAAAAAGTGAGGCCATTTTATGCAGCTCTAAAGGAATTTGATGATTTATTAAACAGTGCAGAGCACAAGTTTGCTTACAAGCTGAAACCAGGTCAGTAAGTTGCTTCTCCTTGCAATGATTTTTCACATGTTTTTCCTAACAGTCAAAAACACTTGAGCATTGTTAGCACTGGTACTGAGAAGAAATTTCAGTCATCCTATCACCTATTTTATTTCATACTGCATCCTTACATTCATTTCATAGATTTCTTTTGCCATTGTTACACTATAAAGAAAAAAAAATGGGCAAGAGGGGAATAGAGTCTATCTATTGATTAGTCCAATGTATCTTTAAACTACATCAAAAATCCATACCATGTAGGAGATTGTAACTTGTCATATCAACAGCAGCACAGGTGGGAAATATCACGTGTGAGACTGCTGTGCCATCCCCATTCAGTGTCTGTTCATTAAATGATACACAATCACATACTTTTTCCTCTGCTTCATTTGATGTAGAGTACGGACGTTAAGCCACAGTACAAGTCTTTATGACACTAAGTTGTTAGTGGAGGACCTTCCCAATGGCTGCAGGAGTTGCAGAACATCTAGAAGATGATACAGATGCATAACGTGCATAACGATGAAGGAAGCTGAACAGTGCTGTGGGGAATTCAGTTATTGTCTTTGCTTAGAGACTGAATGCCAGTGTAATGCTGGATGAATTACTGAAGGGCGCTGCTGCTGTGCTGCTTTTTCTGGGTGGCCTGTGCAAGACATCTGGAGGCAGATTTGCAGAAGTGCTAAGTGCTCTGAACTTCAGCTAAAGTTGTACAGGGCTGTGTTTTGAACATAAAACATGCTGCAAAAATGCCCTTTACTCTTTAAAAGTCAGTCTGTGCATATATTTAACTACTTTGGACTTAATCTCTATTCTTTCATTCCCTGGCTATAAAATAAAGATATGAACGGTCCCTCATCTCTCAAGAGGTGCTACAAAAGTAAATTCATTAGTGTATCTGACTGCCTTCTGTACTATGATGCTAGTGTCTTTAAAACGTCTATGAGGAAAGTAATCTCTCTCTATTGGGAACATGCAATAAAATATTTTATAAGATCACATAATAAATGGTAAAACAAAGTACCTCACATTACATTAGTATCATCCATCTCATCAATTAATGCACCAAAATGGTGGTAGAGGGGAGGGGGAGAAGGAAAGAAAGACTATAAGGTTATTTAATTAGAGATGTATCATACGGTGGCACACAAGGGAGAAAAAATAAAATGGCACACTAGCCTTAATTATGTGATTTCCTAACTTTTAATGGCTTGACTTTGTCCTCATAAAATTCTTTTAATGGGGATAGTAATGTGGGATGTGTATAGTACACATAATATCAGACTGATAAATAAAAATCATCCTAGTGGATTTTTTTTTATCCTTCCTGTAGATGTGCTGTATTCGCCTTTCACCTCAAGGCCTGCTTTTCTCAGCATGGACTCCCCTACCACTCTGCTTTTTAACTCCTGGTTATACAAGAAAAGAAGCAGAGGTCAAAAGGGACCTGCCCTCTCTAGTTGAGAGCGACCAGCTAAATTAAATTTACTATGTCATTGCTGTGTATCTCCAGCTGAGCCACTTGAAATTATTGCTCCCAAACTGTTGATATAAATCTACCTCCAGGTTATCTGTTTGAAGGAATCAACTATAACATACCAAATATTAAACTTTGTGCAATCTCTTTATAGGAGACATAGTGACGTTTGATAACTGGCGTGTGCTTCATGGTCGCCAAAGCTACCAGTCGGGATCAGAAGTGACTCGTCACCTGGAAGGTGCCTATGCAGACTGGGATGTGGTCATGTCGAGGCTCCGGCTCCTCAGGAAGAGCGTCCTGAACAGGGACTGAGCTTTCTTCTAACTAGAATGAGCAAAACCTAAACTGTCTAACCTCAAAAAAAAAAAGTTTTCATTTCAGAAACTAACATCACAAATATATTCTTGAGTTCCATTAGATAAGAAACCTGCTGTTCATAACAATTTAAAATTTATCTGTGCCCTTTGATTATAGGTCTTTGAATCTATAAAATGCATTGCTACCTCTTCCAGTTTATTTCCTTTTTAAAATCAGTGCATAAAATGGCTTGAAAGATTATCACTTTACTGGGCTGACTGGGTATCACAATGCCTTAATTTTCCTCTGCAAATATACCCGCCCTCCCTAGAAGCCTGGAAGGGAGCATCAAAAAAGAGCTTATAAGTATTACTTACTAAAGATTTGTTATGAACAGCACCTTCCTCGACCTTCAGAGAAGCATTCTTTATTGCATAAATCAGAACTAAAATTCATTATCAAAATAAGCAACCACTGCTGCAGTTGTTTTTATACACACACCTTTCTAGGTAGAACTCCACTTTAATATAAGATCCCATTCAACAGATGCTGTATTCTGTATATCCCGCTGTACATGTGATGACTATCACAGCCACAAATAACATCTACTATATTTCTAAGTCCATAAGCTACCACAGAACGTGTCGTATTAATTTTCCTCTGCATTAGGAATAGAAATAAATCTCAGTGCAGAGGTGGCAGATAGGGTCAGAAATCCCATCAGATGCTGCGCACAGATGTAATTAAGATCTGCAGGGCGGGCAGACTTTTGAGTAAAGTCAAGAAAAGGAATGCTGATGCCACTTTGCAGCTGGAAATCACAAAGCACGAGAGGTGGTTATTAACTCCACACCTGACAGAGAAGTGGCAACTGAACTCAGATCCATTTTTGACACAGCAAATACAAGAGCATGCCTCTGATAGACTTGGTCTGCAGGATATTTTCCTCTAGGTTTCATTCTGAATAGAGATCATGCTATGTAAAAATTACTGCAGCCAATGTAGCGTTTTTTCCCTATATTCAGATGCCAAATTGAAGAGAAAGAATTTTAAAATACTTGGGTTTATACACAACAAGATGTCCACTGAGTTTATTCTCTACAGTCCTTATAGCTGCAGAGATACCAGGATGCCCTCTCACCCGTGCCAAGAGTCGGCCAAAATAACCACAGCTCCACCCTCAGCTATGCTCTGTTCAACTGTTTATTTTCAAACTATTCCTTGAAACTCATAAATCCTAATCTCTTCCTAGTAGGCTAAAACAGTAGAACTACAGAATTACATAACTGTAGAATTAAATTTGTTGATACAAAAAAACCCAACATAAGTGAAAGACTAACATAAGTTTGCAAACACTTCCCTAGCTTCTCCTCATCATTTACAGCCGACAGGTATTTCAGATGAATAATCCAACAAAACTGAATTAGGATTTGGTCATGACCGAGCATAGCGTGGTTCGAATCCATTCCTCTTTAGTAAGCAGTGAAACATGTTTATCAAAGTTTCGACATTAAGACACAGTGTAACAAAACTGGCTTTTAGTGGTAATTTGATTTCTCAGTGCCTCCTTTAGTAATTAATTTTGGAAACATGAGGAAAGTATTTTTTGCGTTTCCTATAAAAGGGGAAAAGATGAGGAAAGGTTAATACCTGTATTTTGTAAGACGCCAGCAGTACTGTGCTTTAACCGTGATACTTTCCATGTAGCAATTTAGTGAAGATTGCAATTTATAACTTTAAAACAAGATATCTTGGGATTTACACCGATGGTTAATAGGGAAAAGATATTTTCTGCTTTTATTCTGTACTTTTCTAAGAACTGTTCTATTTAAATTTCTGTGTATTAAAAGCCATTATGGAACTGATTACTGCTTTGGGCTCATATCTAATCTCACACATAACGTCTTGCATGCAGATATGAAGTCTATTGTTATTTACAAATGTTTGTGAATATGATTAAACCTGGGTCCATTCTGGTTTATCTCGTATACTTAACATATAGTTAAAATACAACTAAACCCATAGCTTTGAACAGCTGCGGGGAAAACAAACAAAAAATTAATCAAGGTTCTCAGTGGATCTAATTTTTGTCAGTGAAGGATGACCTATTAAAAACTCACACAAGAGACCCCTGAGTTTCGTACTTTATGCCAAAGATTTGTTGTACTTCACATACACATACCTCCTTGAACTGTCCACATTTCCCCAAAATACGTAGTATCAATGTTAAATAAATAACATAATAATAATAATTTTTTTTAAAGGCAGCTTTGCAGATCGCAGGTGTATGCCACATACACAGACAAGATGGGCGGGTGTAGCAGTGCTGTGGCTCCAGGTTCCCAACAGCACAATCACTGCCTGTATGCAGTTTGCAGTGTATAAATCCTTTAATATGATATATAAGCATAATTCAAGCTACTATATATTCAATAAAGTATTTAATGCAGAACAGAGTACAAATGATGATAAAAACTGTTCATCAGTGGAAACGTGAAGTTCCTGCACAAACAAAATCTAGTCCCTCCAATGCCTTCATGAACTATGGCATGATATCCCATTTAATAACAGGGAAAAGGTCAGGCTACCCACCCAAACCTGATGCACAATCAAAACCTATGTTTCTGGCTGCCAAGCCTCTGCTCAACTTATAGGATCCAGCTACTATCTATATCACAGATTTTAATTTTAAATACATTTGCATATTACTGTAGTTATACTGGGGAAAGAGAAGATTTCTGTAACTATCTGCAAAGTAGATCTCCTGACGACTACACTGGTACCTGGTCAGCCTAAATAACGGAGGAAGCCCAAGATGGGTTTATTTCCCCTTCACCTCCAAACCCACACTGAAGAAAGACATTGCAAAGCTTTCAGATACGTCTAGCTTCTGAGCTGCCTGCAATACCGACGTGTGCAGGTCACCCAGCACTGGCAGCCCAGCCTTCATAGACTACTAGGCCCAACTGCCTCTACCATCTTATACAGCAAGAAAAATCAGCTGGTAATAGGTGTTTGCAGGACAACTCTGAAGCAGCTTTGGGCTGTACCCAAAGGGACATGGTTTCACTTAGCTGGTTGTAGTCTAGAAGCTATAACACCATGTTACCTTTGTGCTGTTCATTATATATCAACTATCCAGCTGGTAGTCATAGAATCATTAAGGTTGGAAAAGACTTCTAGGATCATCAAGTCCAACCATCAACCCAACACCACCATGTCTGCTAAAACATGCCCTGAAGTGCCACATCTACATGTCTTCTAAATACCCCCAGGGATGGTGACTCCACCACCGTTCCAGCGCCTGACCACTCTGTCAGTAAAGACATTTTCCCTAATATCCAACCTAAACTTCCCCTGTAACAGCTTGAGGCCATCTCCTCTCATCCTATCACTAGTGACTTGGGAGAAGAGACCAACGCCAACCTCGCTACAGCCTCCTCTCAGGTAGCTGTAGAGAGTGATAAGGTCTCCCCTCAGCCTCCTCTTCTCCAGGCTAAACACCCCCAGCTCCCTCAGCCGCTCCCCATCAGACCTGCTCTCCAGACCCTTCCCCAGCTCCGCTGCCCTTCTCTGGACACGCTCCAGCACCTCAATGTCCTTCTTGTCCTGAGGGGCCCAGAACTGACCCCAGGATTCGAGGTGCGGCCTCAACAGTGCCGAGCACAGGGGCACCATCCCTGCCCTGCTCCTGCTGGCCACACTATCCCTGACACAAGCCAGGACGCTGGTGGCCCCCTTGGCCACCTGGGCACACTGCTGGCTCATGCTCAGCCGCTGTCAGCCAGCACCCCCAGGTCCTTCTCTGCCGGGCAGCTTTCCAGCCACTCTTCCCCAAGCCTGTAGCATTGCATGGGGTTGTTGTGACCCAAGGGCAGGACCCGTCACTTGGCCTTGTTAAACCTCATACAATTGGCCTCGGCCCATTGATCCAGCCTGTCCAGATCCCTCTGCAGAGCTTTCCTACCCTCCAGCAGATCGACATTGCCACTCAGTTTGGTGTCATCTGCAAAGTTACTGATGGTACACCTAATCCCCTCATCCAGATCACTGATAAAGATATTAACCAAGGCTGGCCCCAACACTGAGCCCTGGGGAACACCGCTCGTGACCGGCCGCCAACTGCATTTAGCTCCGTTCACCACAACTCTCTGGGCTCGGCCATCCGGACAGTTTTTTACCCAGCGAAGAGTACGCCTGTCTAAGCCACAAGCCGCCAGCTTCTGTAGGAGGATGCTGTGGGAGACTGTGTCAAAGGCTTAAGTCCAGGTAGACAACACCCACAGCCTTTCCCTCATCCACCAGGCGGGTCATCTGGTCATAGAAGGAGATCAGGTTGGTCAGGCAGGACCTGCCTTTCATGAACCCACACTGGCTGGGCCTGATCCCCTGGTTGTCCCACACATGCCTGGTGAACATGCTCAAGATGAACCGCTCCATAATCTTCCCCAGTACCGAGGTCAGGCTGACCGGCCTGTAGTTCTCTGGTAGATGGGCATCACATCTACAAGCCTCCAGGCACCTCGGACCTCCCCTGTTGACCAGGACTGCTGTCAGCAACTGGCTGCATCTAGTGGGCTCACAGCACAGGTGAAGAAACAGGAAAAATATGTATCCATTTTATTATTTGCAAATGCCTTTTCTCTTTTGTCCTATCTTTCTTCTTCTCCCATTGCATTTTGTAACAGTGGACGTTGCATGAAAACATGTAATTGTACATGTACTTTAGAGTAAGGAAGAATCAGTCACAAAGTGATCATTATTTTAATGAGTATAACTACTTCTCCAACTTACAGTAAAAATGAGTACAGCAAATAAACCTGAAAGTTTACATGCATGTACAATTGCATGTGCATGTACAAATTTCACGTACAATTTTTAAAAATATTTTTCATATATCAGATCTCCAGCTAGTTTTTAAAGCTTGCTGAAAGCAAGCAGCATCTTGGATATACCAGTACATTCACACCTGTGTGGATCACTTCAGCACAGCTCCTCTTTAGCCACTGCTGAGCTACCTGCAGCACATGCCAGCTTCTTTTAGCTGGGTGTAAACCAGTAAAGCAAGTCCAGAGAGATTTCCAAATGCCTATTGTGGGAAGAAAGCTGCCCAGCTTTGCAAGCTGAAATATATTACTACATATATATGTCCAGCTATATCTAAATTGTTATGTATGTGTATATACATACACACACAGAGTCGCGTTGCCTGGAGGCATTAAGGCAGATGCCATCCTGTTTCATATTTGGTCTGTACTGGCTACGATAAGGTCAAGAAGGCTCACTCAGACAAGGCCTGTATATGAGAGTAAGCTGTTCGAACACACCACGGGGCGTACGGCTTGCACATCTCCGGCAGGAAGGCCTGGAACAGATATGGCTGCTGTCACAGGGTCACATCCTGCCAGCATCTTTTAAACAGAGCTCACATTGATGATGGTGGGGCAAAAGATGAGAAAACATTAGAGCCAACAGACTCCATTCTGCAGCAGTGGGAAATGCAGGCACTAGCTGCTCCCTAATGCTCTTCAGGTATTTCTATGCAAAAAGGCATTCAGTGATTAGTCTCAAACTCCATCGGTACCTTCAGGTTTATTTGCTGTACTCATTTTTACTGTAAGTTGGAGAAGTAGTTATACTCATTAAAATAATGATCACTTTGTGACTGATTCTTCTTTACTCTAAAATACCTTCAGCTTCTAAGTTATTTGAACAACTTGACAGAGTATAGAGCCCATACTGCTGCTTAAAATTCATACTTTGTAAATTCACAGCAAGTTAAATGCAGCCTTTAATCACATGTGCAATATATTACTCCTGGAAAATAAGTATTTACTCTGTACTGTGTTTTTCTCTGGCACAAATCAGAGAAAGTACTTAGCGATCTTGTCTCAAATTCTCCCTAAGGCAAATGGGTTTTTATTCTAATCTACACATTCACAAAGCTAAGTGTCAGTGTAGGGCAAATCCATATTTGAAAGTTTCATGCTGGAAATTTGAAATCACTTTCAGTAAATGCTCATGTAATAAATATATTTTATACACACATTTCAAACTTACAGCGAAAGATCCCCCCACTCTGTTATGCCAGGCCAGTAGCACCAAAAAAAGGGTGAAGACCTAGATGGAGAAGGAGCACAAAAATGCACCTCCCCTTTAAACAAACAAACAAACAAAACCAAACCAAACCAACAAACAAAAAATCCACCCCACACCAAAACAAAAAGGAAAGTAAATCACAACTGCTCATAAGAAACCCATTTTTCCACATAATGCCTGATTAAAGTCTAGAAAAGGAAATTGTCAAAGCCAGGGAACTAGCTACAGGACCTCTAGGAAACAGCCGCAGCAGTATCAAACTTTAACTAAAGCATAGACGTAGCAGCTATATGGGGTGTTTCTGGCTGAAACCAGTCTCAATATTGGACATGGGATGAGAACAAGAGAAGGGAGAGAGGGCATTTTGCAGCCACCCTTTCCCCCCCGGGTGCTGGACCAAGGTGTGGGCAGAGGGTGGTACTGCTCCTGGGGGCATGAGGGAGGGGAGAGGCTCATCCCCCAGTCTCCTGCAACATCTCCTGCAGGGCAGTGCTGCGGAACAGGAAGAGTGACTGGAGCAACCGGGAGCTGCTCTTTTTCCAGGCTACTTAAAAGGATCTTCAACAGAACCACGGCAATTCAGAGCGGCCCCAAGACTGCTCTGCGTTGTGTCAAGGGCATATGGTCAAACAAAGGATTGGGAGCTGCTTTTAGAGTGTTTTGTAGGATATAAGCTGGTTTAGTTAGCAAAATGTATTTAAAGTCAAATGTTTTATGTATTTTTAATGACTTTTCTTTAATATGTAAAAGTTCCCAAAAAAGTTCCCTTTAAAGCAGGCAGAGGATTTTCTTTGTTGCCATGCCACGATACATGTCTTTACCCATTAGCTCAAGCAAAATGAGACAGGAGGTCTAAACATGTGGATAGCAGACCATGGTTTCTCTACCGTCCTTTCTTTCCAAGCAGTCATTTAGATCAATAACTGCTCATGTTGGCAATAATCGAGCCATGCATCTCTTTCAAGTTATTTTTGGAAACATTCAAAACAGCGAAGATCACAGAGCAATGGACATGGAGAAGATACAGCAATTTTCAGAGTATGTCATACTCAATTTCTGAAATCTTGGACTGCTTTTTTTCTTTAATTAAACAGGAATGTTGTTATAAAAATGTGCTAAGAGCCATATAATACCCTTGAAAGGAAGCGGGCAAGGAGCAGGCTGCTGCAGCAAGCTCTGCAGTAGCATACCTTTGAAACGCTGCTTGTGGTGGAGGAGCTGGATAATTGCTGGATAACAGCACGTGTGGAAATCAACAGGACACAACTCTCTCACTTCTAACCACCCGAGTCCATAGCTGTCTCCAGTCCTTTGCTGTCTTCAATACCCTGCTCACCATTAAGTTGCTTTCACTTTGACAGGTAAACACACTAGACCAGGGTAGGCAGGAGGAAAACCCTACCCACTCATTTTCTTGGCTTTTCTACAAGATTGCCAAGAAAAACAAATGCTACACAGACAGATCCTCTGGTCTTCTTTTGGCAACTGCAAAGACTTAGAAAGAGTCTTTCCTCATCCTTCCGCGTTTCCCCAATGCCACGTGGCAGCAGTTCTCTTACAGGCATGCCCTGCAAGGAAATGGAGGCAGCTTTGTGGGTTGTATTTGCAGCTTCTCCTTGACTTCACCACTCCCCTACCCTCACAACATCGTGCCTTTGCCCAGAGGCATGCAATCTGCCAGATTCTTTAACTCTGGATATTGTTATTTATAAGTTACATGCTTTATGCACTACTTACTTTTTATCCATTGCCATTATTTCCATTGTTATTAATTTAAAAGGCATAATTTAATTGTTTTTTTCATAATGAGTAGCTATCAAAGCTAATGGAACTATCAGCATCAGAGCGCAAAATATTCTCTCCTCTAGTGCACTTCACTCATCTCCAGAGCTAAGGAATTACTTCTAACTTTTGGGGCTTTTTCCAGTCATATTAATTCTTTTGGAATAAGACGATGCAGCAGAGGGGTGACACCACGTATTTCAGAGTCTGCTTCTTGCTACACCTGCTCCTTTCCCACTCTGCAGGATTTAACCAGCCTAGCAGATTTCCACCTGATTGTCTGAATTTCTTTCCCTGGGCTCAGCATTTGCAGCCCCATAGCAGCAGTGCTACAAACATCAGCCGAAGCACAAAGCCATCTTCTTTGTATGGGAACTAAGTGAAGGCCAAGAGTTAATGTGGAGGACTATGCCTGCAGTTAAACTGAGGCCTTGGGTATCAGGTGTTCAGTTGTTTTTATGGGAATTCAGATGAAATTTGTGGAAATGGAATGAGATCAACATCTCGTGAGAGGTTCACTGAGGTCCAGTGAGAATAAGTACGGCTGGTGAGATTACAGCTTTATCCCAGCCGGGGGAAGACAG
This sequence comes from Anhinga rufa, assembly GCA_013400875.1. NCBI lineage: Eukaryota > Metazoa > Chordata > Aves > Suliformes > Anhingidae > Anhinga > Anhinga rufa. Next base: position 28,713 of record VZTV01027128.1, read on the forward strand.
CACGACCCATTCCTTTTTTGGATGCAACCCGCAACCCAATTCAAGTTGAGCCAAGTTAAATTCTCATAACTAAAGTTTGACCTTCAAATCCCTCCGGAGGCTGAAAGCCCTGTGCCAGCCCCGGCCAGTGTCTCTGTCAGCAGAAGAGCAGTGACCTGGCCGCAGCGGCCCTCGGTTTGCTCACCATCCCCACTGCGGTGTACGGGATGGAGGCTGCTCAGCTGGGAAGCACAGCAGCCAAGGGGAAGCCAAGGTTCAAGGAAATTTCATCTCTATCAGATGAGTAAGGTAAACCAATATGATAGGAAAAAACAGACCACGTTGTTGCTGCAGCCCAGACAGATGTTTGCTGTCAGATGCATCGCACATTGTACAGCCACATCTGCTGGAAAAGCACTTTATGGATGATTTATCACATTACCGTGCCAAGGAGCTGAAAAGCCCCCTGAAAGTTTTCCACTTAATACTAACGTTCCCAGCTGGGTGATCCTCCCTGACATTTTCTACATTACTGTTCAAAGCAATTCATGGAAGGGGGAAAACCTTCACTGTCCCCTGGCTTGCCGGCGGTACCCTCGCAGACTGACCCAGGATGTCTCAGGGAGCCAAAACACCAAGCAAAATTTAGGACAGATTTGTTCCTTTCCCTTCAGGTTTTTCCATTTATGGCCATATCACTGGGAAGGGATGGTTTATCCTGGCTGCCAATGCATGTGTCCTCCACAGAGCCTTACCGCCGAACGCCACGGGAGGAGAGGGGTTGTCTAGGCAGCTGCCCAGGAGTGCGGGCAGCAATGCAGGTCCCGAGGTGCTCACAGGATCCTGCCTTCCGTAGGCGAGTGAGTCTCCTGGCATCGGCTGCCATCGCAAGGACAGGTTTAAGCCAGAGGAACTGCAAAATTACTTTGGGGTAACTACCGACAACCAGGGCGTTCCCAGGGGGCTGCACTTTAGGAGCAGGTTTCCCTGCACATCTCTCTCTGCGGTCAGCTGGGTTTCTGGTCTAGGATCCTCCTAATGATTGGTCTCCCTACCA
>VZTV01027128.1:30563-55752 GCA_013400875.1 Anhinga rufa
TGAGGAGCAACTAGTGCCCTTGGACTTCCTCTTCAGGGGGGCGAACCCAAAGCCACCCACCCAGTGCCAGTGGACAAGACTCCCATTAATATTATGTACCGCTTGGATCATATGCCAAGGTCTGAGTAGCCATTTTGTTTCATTTCCCCTATACTAAGGTAGCCTCCTCAGCGTTAGCTGCAGCTGATGAGACAGGACCTCCATCTAGTGGCTCCAGGGAAAGTCCCAGCCTCAGAAACCCAGATGTGTTTGGGTTGAGAAACTCCATTACCCCACTGCAGGCAACCTCAGCCATTAATATTTTAAAGAAACCTACAGTTGGAAGGAGTCAACCAAATCACAGTATGATGAAGGATGCAGTTCCTGTTGCAGAGCCAAGGTCTTCAGGGTGGTTTTGGTCATACCTGCTGCATTAGCAGCAAAGTAATCCTCCTGGTCTGGTAGTGATTTGGGGTGTGCACTAAGCTTGCTCAATGCCCCTCTCAGCCTGAATATGGGTAGGAAAATGATCTTCCCCTCGAGATAATTCTAGAGCATGAATTATATAGGGAGGTTGGGCCTGTGGGTGGTGGCACCATGCTCCCAACCTGATGCTTCATTTTGCAGTCCCTGGTTTCCTGGAGCCCCTACACTCATCGCTCCCCCAGCAATTTACTCTCTGCTCTGAAGAGGAAGGTAACGGCTGGGCACAGTGCTGCTTGCTCCCCAAGGGAACCAGATACAGCACTAGCGAAGGCGGAAAGGGTGGCTTTCCTTCACCTTTGACACAGGAGGGCATTCAGAAACAGCATGTTCAGTGAGGATCAGACTTGTTTCCAGCTTGAGCGTACATCCAGGAACCCTGTGTTCCCATCAGGCTCTTTATCAGGGCTATGTCCTTGTTTCAACAACACTATAAATGCCCACTTCGAGCATTCCGCTTTGCACACACGGCACATAGCAGAGGAGATGAGGGGCTGTAAGCGTATTCCAATTCTCCCATGTTATCCTGCTGTCTGTATAGCAAGCGGTTCATTTGCAACCGGATTTTTGTGAGCTAGATGAAGAAGAGCTACTTCAGCTAGACCAACCTCCATTTCAGCGAGGGTGGTTTCAGTGCCCATACATTTACTTGCACAGCTTGGGGTTCAGCCACCTGCTTGTGGGAGAGGACTGTGCTGAGCTGGCACTAGAGGCCAAACACACAACACCTGCACACGATGCTCCGGTGCATGATCAAACCTTACCTGAGCACCAGCTGCCTGAGGAAGCCCTAGTCTGCACTCAAGCTTCAAACTGAACAGTCATAAGAGCAGCAGAGAAATCAATCTTTCCTTTCTACACATGCAATTCATTCCCATGAGGAAGCACAACAACATATTTTTCTCTGCACTGAAATATTCCCTTTGAAACACAACACTAGGTGCCTCAGGAATAATCTTCTACATTATGGATGCACATTCCCCTCATCAAACTATCCACTTTTAAAATTATTCATCCTGGGAAAGTGAGGTATAAAGTCAAACAGCCCAGGACCTAACACAGCAATCGTGGTTCAGTGGTTAGAAACACGCCTTTATCTATGCGGTGCCCAGGGAGCCGCAGCCCAGCACCCAGAGGGGCACAGCCCCGCACATAAGGAGTCGCAGCAAACATGCACCAGGGGACAGACTGCAAGGTGTCATCCAGAGCTGGATCCACCAGAGATCTTCAGCATCTCACTCCAGAGCTTCAGTTAACAACCTCCCCACCTCTGCCTATACAGGAGGGCACCCAGACTCGCAACACGCCCATCCCACTGTTACACTTCAAAGCTCCCAAGGCATCTTCTCCCAAGTTCAGCTCCCCTGCATGCCCAGGACCACTTTTGCCTGTGCCCCCGGCACCTGACCCACCAGCATCCCAGAGCTGAGAAGAGCAGTACCAGCATCATCCCAGCGGCCAAAACCAGCAGACACCTCCCCAGCAGCGCAATGCACACAGACAGGCTCAAGTGCTGCACCAGACACCCATGCAGAAGTTCAAAGCACTACGCACACCTGCTGCTGCCCCCCCAGCAGGCAGAAGAAAGCCATGTTAGACACTAACTGTCTCTCAAAGTGGGGGGAGCACTGGCATCCATCTCAGCACTGCTCTACTCTTGGTGCCTTTCAGCTGTGCAGAGCTCCAGTCCCCGCTGCAGGGCACACAAAAGCCCAGAGCCACTGAAAGTGTTGGTGACCTGGTGTGTACTAGCATTGGCTTACGTAGGTTAGAAATGTGGTTTCCAAGTCATGAACTCAACTTGAAAAAAACCCACGCTAATGCAGGCCAAAGATTAGTAAGTGTTGCTAGTCTTCTCCGACCTTTTTTACCTTCTACAGGAGGCTTCGCCAGGGTTATGGACTGACTAATGGGTCTGATCTGCAGCCCAGATCTCCTGGACATTAGATAGCACGTAGGGCAAGTTTGGCTCTGCAGCTGCCTCTCCCTATCAGATCAAATGTCTCATCCGAGTAAACACATTTCTATTCTCTTTTTACCCATAGGTTTATTTGTCTGAAATAAGGCAAAGAATTAATAATCTTGAAAGCTTCCTTTTTCCTTCCAAGTATTTTCATTTAGTCCACACGGACTATAAATCTGAAAGCATTTTGAACAGAGACATAGCTCCAGTCAGCTTTTACATGGCTAAGGAGCTATATTCTATGTTTTGCAGCAAGGGATTTTGGCAGTATTTTTAAGCTTTTGTTTAGGAAAGGAGAGGCAGGATGAGCTCAGATTTTCTGCTGCCATTCACAACCGTCCTCACTCATAAACATCCCTCACTACTCCTTCTGGAGGGGGAAAAATGCTTTCTCAAAAAGGGTTGTTGAACATAGAATTGGCATGAACTCATGGACTCCTTTCCTTCACAGGGCATGTTTCAGAATATTAAAAAAAAAAAAAAAGAAATTAAGGACAAGAAAGATCTGAAAAAGTAAGGCCTCCTCTCACCACTCGAGATCCCCTGCGTGCTCTTGCCCACAGACGCTGGCCCAAGGACTTCTGCAAGGGCCACAACACCGCTCGGTAAAGGGCAATAAACCACAAAATTGTGCAAGAGATGGCTATCACAGCATTAAGCACAGGCATTAAACCAGGAATTAAAAACCCTGTGTTCTAAACTCAAGGTTGCTGCAGCTGCCCTATTAATTTGAATACATCAGTGAGCTGAGTGCAGAGGAGTTCGGACGTACTCCAATCCCTTCTCTGGGTCAACATAACCTTTGGCATCAGGGTACCAGCATGACCCTGAAGCTGGCTAGATATACCGATAAGTGCTCACTAAATCTTGTTTAGACTTTACTAATCCCAGTGATCCCCATTGCAGGGAACACAGCGTATGGTGTATTTGAAGATCAGGGCAGCTGCAGCAACTTTGTGTTGCTGTCTGAGCAATAGGTGTATCTGTGAGAGGACAACCCTGTCACCAGGAGGTCAATGCTAGAGGAGGAGACCTTAGCTCCAGGAGCAGGGGCTCAGCAGGGTTAAAGCCAAAGGGTGCTCAGCTCTCTGCCCAGCCAATGCTCAGAGCCCATACCTTCTTCTTGGGCTGCAGTGCTAACGGTCCCTAGGAAAAACAAAGCGGCCCCAGGGGTGCTACCTCCTGAAGACTTTGCACCATGTCTTTGCCAGAGCCAGGGCCTGGACAGGATTATTAGGACCAAACAAGGCAAAGATTCCTTTTTTTACTACTTCTACTACTTCACCCAGCCCAGCCAGATCAGACTGATGGCTCGGCAAGACTTCACATGAGGCCGTGGATCTGCTGTTTGAACAAATTAACTGCAGTGCTTGATTTCAAATGAGTAACGGTGTCGAACACCACTTCTCTTGTTAAAGATGTCTCTCCCAGGAGATATGTACCTTTTTACTCCCAGTTACACTGTGTCAACATGAGCTCACGTTTTCCTCTTAGCCCAACACCCTGTCAATACACACAAAAGCACACAAGGCAATATTGACTGATGAAGTTTGAGAACATGAGTTTTCAATAGGTAAGTCAACAGGAATTACTTCTTGGACACTTGTATTATTTGAGCTGTGCAGAATGAACATAGTTATAGCTTGTGTTTGAAAACTGAAAACTGAACATTCAGCTGTAACCCATAAGCATGAGATCTGCTCCATCAGAGCATCCTGTGGAGAACATTTTTTGACTTCTAACATGAGAGCCTTCACCAGAGATAAATATCATTTGGATCAAGGTGGAAATTGCCTTTAGAAACCAACCCAAAGAAAGCAGAAAAATACGTTTTTCTTTAACTGAGGATCTCTCCTATTCTTGAACTGATACTAATATACATAAATGTATATGAACTCACATAATAAGTATTCAAAATATTAGCCTGAAATAAAAAAAAAAAGTAATAATCAATGATTCTTTAAAAAAAAAAACACAACAATTTTTTTGTTCTGATTAGGTCTATTCAGCTCTTAGTATCTTTATCAACTTTGCTAAGTCATTTAAATCAAAAGTATAACCAGTTCTTTTAATGTGTCTGATAATTCTTTTATTTAATCCAATAGGTTATTGCATTTCCTAGAATAAAATACAAAATGTCTTTTTATATTTGCCTGCTGAACTAAGCAAAATATCCAAAGAAGTGTAAAATCAGTCATCTGCCAAAATCAGGAAGGAAAGCAGACCTCTTAGCGCACTTAAGAACTGATGTAAATAATATGAACACTATTGGTCTCTTTCCTATAGATATTTTAAGTGTGATCCTCATGAGTGATGCATGGTTAAATAGAAAACCCCTATGTAGCTGGTTGTACAGAGGCACCCAAGGAAATGTGGGAAATGCTAAATAACACGTACTAAGCTTATATAGCAAACCAGCCACAGTATAAAACAGACTCGCGTGTCTCGCACTAACGCTTGCATCAGTTTCTGATCTCACTCTTTCCTGGGCCATCACCAAATGATGATTAGCCCAGGAAATTGTTTCTGAAAAAGCAGTATTTCCAGAGACAACATCCAGGGTCATTCAGAGTACAAATTACTTCTTTTACCTGTGCTGATATTCACATAGTACACGCAGCACAGCTTAATCTTTTTTCCAAAAGGGCAGCCTCTGTATCGCCCAAAAATATTGCTCAGGGTATCGTCTTTTTGTTTTGAGTGAAGACTTATAAATTGCGAATGTTGCAAATATTGCAAATTGCAAATGTGTTGCAAATAACAAGGCAAAGTTATCAAAGACAACTGCAAAGGCCTTGATCAAGACCACTGTCTTCCCACCCGGTCCCCGCAGCATGTAGCCAGACCAGGCATGGCAGAGGACAACCAGAGAGAAAAGACACATTAGCATCAGCCCTTTCTGAGGTATTTCCAGAATATTTGTAAGGGCTATGCTTCACATGACAAAAAAAAATAATTTTGTTAATTTAACAATTAATTTTGGTCAATTTTATTTTTAAATATGCTCATGGTAATGTGATTTCCAGATGTTTAAACTCTAGGGCAACTCAGAGTGAAAATATGCTGGGCAGGGCTCGGTCCTTGAGGCCAATTTTCTGCTTCCAGGCTATTGGCCTATACTGGGAGTAGGCTGCACACGAGATGCCTGGCTATCAAAACAAGCTAAAACAAGGAACAAGAAAAAAACCCCACCACCAAACAGTGTGATCAGATTGATGCATTCCCCTACACGAACCCGGGACACAAGAACGGAGCTAACAAACAGCTTACGGGTTCGCTTTCTCTAATGAACACATAGAAAATTGTTTGTCCTAAGACAACACTGAAGTATTATGGACTGTTGACATAAACATGACTGTTTGGCCCTGCTGTACATGCCCTGCAGTTCCCTGGTGCTGGAACACCAGGAGGTGTCTGCAGGCTGGGGAAACCACTTCAGCAAGCAGGTGCATCGGGGTCAGCACTCTGGTGGTATTCAAGCCCTTCTTTGGGTTTTGGCTTATGGTTACAAAAGCTTCTTGGTTGTTTATAAACCTGTTCTGAATTTGGAAAGTAGACTGATCAAGCATATTTCCATCCCACACTGCCTTTTTATTACAAGAGGATTATTCCGTGGCAAACATGGAAATAGGCTGCAGCATATCTGATGCCCCCTAAAGGATGTTTCCACATTATAAACCAGCAAGAAATACCTTAATCCCTCTGGCCCACAAATACACCTGGACACATTATGAAGACACTGTTTAAAAAGCAAAAGCACAAATAAGAACACCACCGATAAAACCCCACCACTTGCATAAAACCTCGCTGTGCACGAGATTCATGCATTCAGACCCCACTTTTCACAGAATCACAGAACGGTAAGGGTTGGACGGGACCTCTGGAGATCATCTTGTCCAACCCCCTGCTTGAGCAGGTACACCCAGAGCAGGGTGCACAGGACCTCATTCAGGTGGGTTTTGAATGCCTCAAATGTCTCGAATGTCTCCCTATTTCCCGTCCTTCCCATCTCTGTCTGGCGGCTGCAGCATGCTGGATGTCCCTCCTTCTGCTACATGCTCCAGCAAACACAGCTGTATCAACAGGCAGCTCATGAAGCTGGACAGTCCAATTACGTGACCTTCACCGACACAAGTTTGTTAATAAGAGTATCCTGAGGTCCGCTGCCTTTTAAAAAGTAACTATTGCTAAAGTTTTCAACTGAGATTCAGCTTTTTGCTGTGTGCTGTTGTGAACTGCGAGACCAGAGACAAAGATGCCCACTAATACTGCACCGCTACACTGTGAGTGGACACCTCCATGAACTGAAATTTAGCTATGTACACCAATTCTGTAACAATTACAGAAAATAAATTGAACTGATCTATTTCCCTGTTTTCTGCCACTGGAGGGCATTCATTGCCCTTACAAAGCGTCCCTATTGCAGTTTGCAAGCAGCAGAGTTGCTGCAGAAAGGCACGTGGTGGGTCTGTGTTGTCCTATCTTACTCCACGCAACGCTAACACACACGTGCACGTGCTGTCCGGCATTTTCCCCATGGGAGCTCGCAAGGAAATCAGAACTGTCCTCTACCAAGGTATTTGAGCATGTCTTTCATCTGCATGCTCAGAATCACCTCGCTGAAGTCAGGAGGCTTATTCAACAGCTTAAAACTAGGCATTGGCTCAAGAGGCACAGTGCCGAGCGTGGTTGAGGAGCCGCATGTGGTCCCTGGCCTGGGAGGAGATAGGGTCAGTCCTTTAGCACTTGCGTCTCTGAAGCTCTGACCCAGCAGCTGCATAATCCTACCACTCAAATGTGTCGTTACTCCCTTAGATGAAACCCACCCAAGTCAATAGTGCTGTTGAACATCTCACATCATATATTTTATTAAGCAGGAGAAAAGTACATTTTTTCCACTGGGGAAAGTTCAGCTAAGCCTCTGTACAACTCACATCACTGAGGTGGCCAAGTGCCAGTGCTCCCACATTTCAGGGAGCAGCAGAAACTGGATTTCTCTCTGAGTTACTTAGGCCAGTGTCACCTCTCTGAGGTGTTATTTATTTTAAGAAAATTTCTTCAGGCTCAAAGCAGAGAAGCTGGTCCACCTACCAAGATTACATTTAGCATGATAGAAGTGCTAGTAGCATTGCCAAAAATTGAGACTATCCCTGCTCCAAGGATCTTGTCAGAACTGAAGCATGCTTACCAGTAACACCACGAGTTTCAGGGCAAAGCTTTTGCTTTCCTAAACTGTTTTTTATTTGCACCCAAGATTCATGAAAGGCTTGAAAGGGTAAAAGTTTGGCAAGGATAAAAAACTGGGTGGAGGAAGGAAAGCAACTATAAATAAACCTAGCTGGTTTCACCCAGTGTATATATATAGAAGGAGGACACTTGCATATCAGTTAAAGATATAAGACTGGTGTGTTGGCACCTCGGGCAGGCCTGGAGCTTCTGCAGCTAGGTGTGAGAGCGAGGACGTGTGAAACGACCGGTACAGCTTCACATCGCTGCACTGGGTTTCATGTATTTATTAGCAGCCTGTCCCCCTCATTACATTGACCGCCATGTATGATTGCTGTACGTGGTTCTGCCATCACTCTGCCCACCCTAAGCTGCCGGGAAACAGAGCAACTCGCTTACCCGCAGCCTTGCCGAGTCCTGCCCACAAGCGCCTCAGCTACAGAAACACGTGCTGATGAGGATTAAGTGGGGAGCTAAATATCTTTTCAAGTAATTGCCCTAAGGGTGTGTGAATAGTATGAGCTTTTGACTGGGCAGGGAAGCAATAAACGTATTTCATGAGCACTTGTTGAGACAGTCTGCTGCTCAATGTTCCCTCACTCTTTTGTATTCAAGATCACTGGAAAATCATGTTGGCATCAAAGACAGCCCTCTATAACAGTCTTCATCCCCCTGGGAGGGTTTTTATTATTGTGTTTTCTTTAAATGGACTTTTCTGCTTGACATATTGCATAATGTGGGGTTTTTTTTAAAAAAAGCTAGTCGAGACTTAAATAGGTTCAAACACTACAATAATTCATTCTTTCAACTAATGAATAAATTCATAAAACTGTACTTGGATTCAAGTGCAAACTCTTTTTCCCTTAATTACAGAATAACACATGAAAATGTAGAAGGCAGCCTTTAATCAATAGTCAGGCTGAAAGTGAACAACCGATTTGTGTTATCCTCAGATTTTGGGTGTAGATGAGGAGGATCAGGAGTGTAGAACTCCAAATGTTACATTAATTCATTTCTAGTCTCCAGAAAAGCTAATGGCTGCAGCTTACAAAACACTGGGCTAACCTGGACAGCAAGAAGCACAACAGCCCGCAGAAAGAGACGGTGGCTTATGCTTTGTCCTACTTCTACGACCCATTCCCCATCTTTGATGACTTTGCAAATTAACCTTGAATTGTATACAAGTTAATCGCATTACTTACTAGAAAGATTTTCTTCAGCTCTTATTATCTTGTTTGTAGGAGGAAAGTATGAGGAGGAAGATACAGTTATACCATTTGGTTGATTCTCATCACAGACCTGCAGCTAAATTACCCATCCAGAAACATGACTCGGAGCCTAAACTTGGGGTGCTGCGTGGATATTTGCAAGCACTTTATCTTTAGGTAACTTTATCATTAGAAAAGGGGATAGCAGTCAGCACCATGGGCACAGATGTGTATTACATATTTGATACCTAGCTGTCATCACAGTACAAAACTGTACCTGGGAGGTTACTACAGTGTAGAATGACTTGTCCAGTCCAGTACCTTTCAGTAGCAGTTTTTACTTGGCCAGTAATAATTATATTGTAACTTTCATGTGTTAATTACTTATTAGAATTCTTCCATAAAATAAATTGTATGTACAGATATATCTGTATATCTATATATAGATACAGCATACGTACCTATATTTTTATATTTATCTATATATCTTATCTGTTGGAAAATTAAATACACTAAGAAGCAACAAACATAACTGAGTTTAATTAAACTTCATTAAAATTTATGATGATTCCTGTTTGCCTAAACATGGTTTCAAACAACTGTTGTAATAAAGCAGAATTCCAATGAAGTTAGTTGTAATAACTTGTTCTTCACAATCCATCAAAATTTTGTTGGGACTTATTATGCAAAGCATAGACAATAGAACCATACACTTTCAGCAATAAGATTACTAAAACAGCCTCAGTGTTTTTACTTAAAGCTCCCTGAAGCAGTAACAATTACCTGGCTCTCCCATGAAGTGTTTCTGGGGTGAGTATTTGGGGGAAATAAGTGCTTTAGTTAGTTTAATAAATAAATAAATATCAGTCTGTAGCTTCAAGGATGTGGGGGTTTTTTCTTCATGGTTTTCAAGAAGATGAAGTATTTCAAGATTCTTTTTCTCAGCATTGAAACTGGTTCATTTAAAGATTTGGTTTAAGTTGATTTGTTTTCTGAGGTTTTTCCCATTGTTTGTTTGTTTTGTTTTAAAACTAAATGGCTAATTCTAACAGGTGAGAACCATGGGATCTAAAAAAAAAAAACAAAACAAACAATCTGTTAATTGGGGCATCACTTTCAGAAGGAAATGACATATATTAAAATTCTTTGCTGGCAGAGATGTTAACTTTTCACATGATTGGAACAATGATGGAGTGAACTGCTATGTCTTAGTAAGTGGAGGGATGAAAAACAGTGTCAAAGGAGGTCCTCAGAAGCTTCCAACTGCAGTTAGCGTGCAGGTTTCTGTCTGAAATGGCTTTCACTACTTTCTTTCACTTGATGTTTGAACATTATTATTCTTTTAAAAAGTTAAATGCATTTTCAGCCAATTGAACTTTCTGATCTCAATTAAAAAGGAAATATTTAAGAGACTGACTGCCTATTAAGAATGCTCTGCTTCTTATTTGGACTCATACATACACACAGCGATAGCACATGGTGAAAAAAGTTTCTTTAGCAGTTGCCTAGATCATTTTAACCCTAAATGCTTCAAGGAAGAGCAAAAGCTTGCATTTTGATAAGGGCATAGCAAACGTATTCCCTCCTCCAGCCTTCTAAATACACATTAGTTACTCCACATAGTACCACACAAAAACATTTTAAATGTTTTATAGCCCTGGAATGACAACTACCAATGCTCCAATACCCTGAACGGAATGACCAGAATGCTGTATGCCGCAAACCAATTAGAAATATCCTTAAAGTATTTATTTTCAAACACTGCCCTAGAAACTGGCATGCCGAATGGAACACAGTTCACTTAAGTACAGTAACATGACCAGATAGAAGAATTAGGCTAAGCAATCCGGGACAAAATAATGAAAATCTTTAAGATATACCACTTAGTAAAGAAAGAACCAGCAGTTACTAAACAATTCATTCCTCCTGACTTGGAGGATAACACGGTGCAGGTATGGTTACACTTGAAAGGCAAAGCACACTCACCTCTAAATCAAGGGAATTATCAATCCCCACCCAGACAAATAAAAATCCAGAAATAAGTTCAGGGCTAAAGAAAGATCAAGAGAACAATAGTTTGCCAACTTATTGACATGAAATCTTTATTCTAGGTGTCTTGGGCAGGTTTGTCCACGAGCTGAAGTTAAATATATATTTTTATTCATTTTCATGTAGTATAAAAAGAACTTTGGAATAAGAAAAAAAAAATTGAAAATCATTTCAATACCTTGCATTCAATCCCTAAGTTTTTCTTGTTTCAGATCCCAAGTATGGGAAACTCTCTACCAAAAGCATCATATTTGCAGATATGTCAACTAAACAGTCAAAGGTCAAGAGGCCATCTAAAACATGAGCCAGACCAGCAGTGCTGACAATTGACACAGTGACAAGTAAGGGACAAACACATAAGATAAGGGACAAGGTACTCGGGCTCTCATTCCTGCATGTGGAGGAGGCTAAATACAACCTAAAGCCTGCATGCTATTCATTCCTGACATAGGGCACGCACCATACTGCAGACTCCAAACTCCCATGTACGCTAGGGCAGATACCGAGATTAATGGATCACCAGAAACCCTCCTCTTAACTTCAGTGAGTTTTAGCTGCAGCTTCTGGGGTTTCATCTGGTCTCCCAAATCTCACTGCTTTTGTGATTGCTATAAACTGTTTACAGAGCTTGACATAATTCCAAGAACATCTTTATCCAAAAATCAGAGTTGCTCTGTCAAACAGAACATAAATTAAGAAAGTTTTAGTGGCACTGTGGATTAATTCCAGGATGAAACACAACAGCATTTAAAGAAGACAGAACAGAAACTGGGTCGATGGTATGTTAATCTGAACGGTAGGAAAAGGAGAAGCTTTGATGAAAGAGTAGTAACATGAAAGAAGGTCTCAAGATTTCTGCTTGACATATCCTCTCCAAAACAGCCACTACAGAGTATTGATGCTTTCTGGGAAGTATTACTTCAGTTCTGAGTGCTTAAGAAAAATCCTGGAAAACAGATTACCCAGATCTATGTTCTCACCTCACTCAAGTTGTAGGGATGCGAATTATGAAACAAAGCTTATAAAAATCAGAAGACAGCATCTCCCAAAGACCCAAATTTTGGATTTCAACTGTGATTTTGGGTCTTGGTTGCTTTCAGGCACTGATCCAGCAGCCAGTGTGAAAATGGGCAGTTTGCAGATCAATCTACTCTACACCACATGTCATAGGGCCTAAGGGAACTCTAGAATTATCCAAAATAAGTGAAGTACCGGACGCATCCCCATTACCCAAAAAAAGCTACCAAGAATCATATAGCATAGAGCTACCATGTTTTCTCCATCCTGCCTGGGGATTCCCTAAGACAGTTGTCCTGGTAGGCAGTAAACGAAGTTGAATCGCCCCATCCAACCACCCCAATGCAGCAGGCCAGAACTGGTAATGCAGAGGTGAAGGGGAAGGGGGAGACGTGGAGGGGGAAGAGAGAAAGCTACAAAGATACCACTATTGAAGAACTGAGATTTGCGATGGAGATACCGCTACTTTGCTGGTTTACCATAACAGCAATTTTGTGTAAATTTTAACATTTACATTCACTAACAACAACAGCAAAAAAAAGTCTGAATTTGCCCACAAAAACACATCTTACTGAAAGCATAGGTCAGAAAATAGTACATCTTATATTTCCTCAGATACCTAGACAGCCAGGGTCTCATTTCCAACTTCCATCATCTCTAACACACTACTAACATACGTAAAGCAAAATTCATCTTCAGACACATCCCCTTTATTCTCATACTTCACTTTTCCTTGGAAAAAGTCCTTATAGTGTTTTCAACACCTGCCCCTTGACCATCATCACACACCTTTAGCAAACAAGGTGGTGACAACTGAGAGTGTGGTTTTAACTTCCCTTGTGCTTTCTTCTGTTATCAAACAACGTTGCCATGTCTCAGCAGGACTTGCAACCCAGGTGTTTGGCGGTCAAAGGTTAATAAAGGAAAGCAGAATCTGATAACTATATTACAGACGATCTCAAGGCTCGCACCTCTGTTGGTCTCTGCTTTGGTTGCACCCTCATGGGACCGCTGTAGGGAAGTTACAGGGGACTCTCTTTTGGTTTTAGGCTATTTTGAAACCATACTGAGGAAAATGGTGGTAATGTTCTTGTTTAATATACTCACTTTGACACATTTTATACCTGAGATTCAAAAGTCTGCTTTTTGTATTAATAAGCATTCAAAATTAAATGCATCATTTTTGGAGTGTATGAACTCTTACAAAAAAATTTGGTGCAGATCACGTGAAAACTTGTTTTTACTACCAAGTTCTGTCCTACCGTGTGGAGATATTTCAGGGTGCTATACATCCCAGCTGAAAACAAAAAACCAAAGAAAACCCAAACAACTGACAGACCAAAAAGCAGTAGAAAGGCAAGACACCCAGTACAGTGCATTACAGAGTCTTTACCCAAGTTTCTTAGGCTGTGTTACACTAAAAGTTCACTTGAAAAAGGGAAGACATTTGACTTTGTATCACGGACATGCAGTTCTTTGGCTCAGCCGAAGATTATCCACTTTCTCTCACCTGTCCTACAATTTTCTTTCCACCAGCCTTGCTTCTCAGCAATTACAACATGACATTGCCTATGGGTCACATTCGGACCTGTCCACAACAACTATCCAATCCCACCATTTCAATTCATTTTGGAAACTCGGCTTCCTACCGGTCCTTCAAGCAATAAGGAATGACCAATCCCAGGAGGAAACAGTACAAGTATAACACTTAGGTGGTTAAGCCATGGACCCTCAGATGGTTACCATAGTGTCACAATTTCCATTAACTTGCACTCAAAAAGAAAGAAAAGCGTTTGCTAGTTGGAGAAGCAGTTCTCTGAGGTCTCAGATTAGTTAATACCACCTTAATGAATCAATATTTAAGAGGCAGTGAATACCCCTTGAGTATGGTGACAGTAGCGTACAAAAACTCAGAAAAAGGAGAAAAGAACATAAGAATTTGGTTTTGTAATAAAGGTCACTTAAGGGTTCATTGCTGTTTCATACACCACTAGATGCAGCATCACACTGGAAGATTTGAAGCTGTTTTCTAGTCCTAGCGCAGATGCCTTGTGTGATCCCAGGTCAGCCAGATAACCTCTTCACACTTCACATCCAAACCACAAATCACTATTTTGAGTCCTTTCTGGGAGAGCAAATAAACCACATTTCACACATTGCTCAATCTCCTCCTTCATCTCACAGCAGCCTACGTTAAAAGCCAACATACATACATACATACATACTAACTAAAAACACTCCTGGACGCTTTGAACAACCTGGAAAATCCTTTAATACACAAACTTTCTTGGTTCATTGAAGCCAACAAGCGCTTAATGCTGACTTCAAATAGGCAGGATCTTTCTCCATTAACTATAACAGAAATAGCCAAGCTCTCTGACTGTCTTTGTCTGCAGACCAGAAACCAAAAGCAGACAGCAAATTTTCACTCATAGTCACAGTACAGCACAAACCTGATCAATTAAGAACCACATGGAGCAACTACTTAAAATTCTCAGGTGTATAGATACAGACAAGGAAAGTACATTTACTTCCTGATGAAAGGAAGGCTGCAATTTTCCTGACCACAGAGCTATGAGTTAGCAAACAGCCATGCTGCTCCCCTGGGCTCCATCAGGGAGAGGCCAGCACACATGAGGTGTGTTAGCACCCAGGTGCTCCAGGGAACTGTGATTGGAAATTGCAGCTGTGTGAAGAAAAATAGGTTTAATTAGAGGCAAATGGGCCTGGATACACTGAAGAGATGAGAAACTAGACTTTTGTGCTTAACTTTATTTTATTCCCAGTTAAAGTGCCTCCTATTAACAGATGCTCCTTCTATTTCATCAAGTGGTGTGACTCAGCTACCCACAACGATATTGTTCATGTGCTCTCCAGTAATGCGTATAGTCCAAAGACAATTTAGTAAACACTTATTAATCTAATTTAACCTCACACGTAATCCTATTGACATCAGTTTGTAAGTTTAGCAACCATGAGAGCCCAAGATCAAAGTTAGACTTGCCTGAACTGTCCAGCCCAAGCTGAGACAGCAGAGGACTACACCTCCAGTAGTCAAGCTGAGTTCACTCTGTCTTTTTTTCCCCTTTTTCCTAGCAGTCTGGCCTGCACTTTAACACAGACAGTTTCCCTCAAATCCAACATATCAGATTTAATCATGGCAGAAATCATAAAGGCTGCATCAGTCTATGCAGCAATGGATTTTTTTTCATGTGGCTTGAAAGCCTGGAACAGAATATGGGGGTAGCTTCTGGGAGCAAATGCACCTTAGGAACATGAAGGATGACCACCAAGGTCATTCCTTCATTAAAAGAGGATCTGGATGGCAGAAAGAGGAAAGTTCATAAATGTGATATTCCAGAACTGCTCAGAACGTATTGCTTCTAGGTGAAATAGTAATTGCCCAATACCGTCACTTTTGAATATGTAAGGGAAGTTCTGTACAGAATTCAGAATAACTTTCTTGTTGTAGAAACAGACTAGAAACACATGGATCAACATCTCTTATTAAACCTTCCAAGTAAAACCACATACAAATTTTAGTTTGCATGCATTTCCTTGAGCCATTAGAAGGGGAAAAAATTATGGGTAAAGGGAAACATAAAAACACGAGTCCAGCTGTATAACTCCCAGAAATTATCAACTCAAATGAACTGGCCATGTTATAGACTAACCCTCAAGAGGTGCTTAGTCACACTGCTGAAGGAGATGGAATGGAAAATACACTAGGGCTGGAAGACACCCAAAGAAAAATGAGAAAGGAGCTAAATTCTGAAAGACTGCGGGTCAAGCAGCAGATGAAGACACACTGTGCTTCACAAAGACAAATGCTTTTCTTGAATTGCTTACAGCTTGATTTAGGCAAACATCTGCAGAAATCAAGACACCAGAATCCACGCAGACTTAAATCTTGACCTTGTCTAGTTTGTGCGCCCAGCAGTATAGAGGGAGAAGTGTTCAGGAAGAAGGATGTTTAACAGCAAGTTTTGAGTGAAGAAAATCCTTCACGAATATACAGTTTTTGAGAAATAATTTCACCACAGAAGTCACAACATTTTGTCCTGAAAAGTCAGGACATTTCATTCTGAAAATGCTGGTTTGAATGAATTTAAATTAAAAAATTGAAAGAAACTCATTTTAAAAGATAAGATAATACTGACAAGATAATGAAATATCTAGTAACAGGTTAAATAGATATTTCATTCATGAGAACTGAGGCTAAGGGATGAGATCGGGGTCTCCAGGACCTGTCTTCAAGTGTAGCAGTCCAGTACTGCCCTGGGACCAAGCAGCGACCTTGGCTTCAAGGCTTGGACATGTCATCTTGTGGAGATGTCACAGCCACTTTTCCAGGGTTTCCTCATCTTGCCACCAGCTACCAAGAGACTGTCCTGGGCAGCGCTGATGACCTTGCACAGAGCCTGGCAGTCCCTCAATTGGGCTCTGGAGGCCACACGGGTGGGAACGCAGGCAATGTGGTGGCTGCTTTTGGGGTGTCGGCAGAGGCTCCACTCCCACAGGGTAGCATCAGGACTGGCTGTGCCAATGCCATGCACTGCCACTCTAATGGAACACAGGCCAAAGCCACTTAACTTGAAAAGCCAGACAAATATTTTTCATGTCAACTTTAGCATAGGTCATGCCACCGATGTTGATACCGAGTGCCGCAAGGGTGAAGATAGTCACAGCTCCTGAGGGGCTTTCTCTTTGCATTGCTGGCAGAGAAGGAGCACACACAAGGGTATTTTCTGGCATGTCACAGTGCCAGGGAAGCACAATACTTAAACTGATGTCTCCGTGCTGAACATCAGGAGAGCTTAACAACGGTGTAAGTAGTTTGCCATCCATGTACAGAACCTGACTATGTTAAGATTAGGCCAGGTGTATTGAGTGACTCTGAGATGGAGCTAATTTTCCCCTTAGCATCCCTCATTGTGCTTCATATTGGTAGGTAGAAAGGCATTGATAACACACCAGTGTTTTGGCTACTGCTGAGCAGTGCCCACACAGCATCAGGGCTGTCCCTCCAACATTCCCCCCTCACCAGTAGGCTGGGAGTAGGCAAATCCTGGGAGGGGACATAACCAGGACAGCTGGACCCAAACTGACCGAAGGGATATTCTATAGCATATGACATCTGGTCAGCAATAAAAGCTAAGAGAAAGGAGGAGGTGTGGGGGCATTCGTTATTATGACATTTGTCTTCTGGAGTAACTGCTGCCTGTACTGAAGCTCTGCTTCCTGGGAAGTGGCTGGACATCACCTGCTGATGGGAAGTAGAGAATAAGTCTTTTGCTTTCCTTTGCTTCTGCACACAGCCTTTGCTTTTGCTTTATTTAACTGCCTTTATCTTGACCCATGAGGTTTTTTCCATCTTATTTTCTCCCTACGCATTCCTGCTGAGGGTGGCAGTGATAGAGCAGCTTGGTGGGCACCTGGTGTCCAGCCAAGGTCGACCCACGACACCACACTAGGGCTAGAGGAAGGACAGGAGTGCTGTCTGAAGCCAGGGATCCTGTGCTGTAGGCATAGGACAAGCCAGAGCAAGAACCATCAGGAATCAGGACCCAGGCAGACCTCCACAGTGAGGGCTCAAAGCACCACCCAGTAGCCCCAAGCAGTTGGTGGGGTTCTGGTCAGTCATCGATGGGCAGCCAGCCAGGCTCAAAGCCCAGCCCTTGTGTTCAGGCAGACCAGCTGTGGTCAGGCAGCTAGTTATAACTGCTTGCCTCACTACGATCAAATGTGGCCTGACACCAAGTCACAGATACCTACCACAGCAACACATTGCCCCGAGAGCACAGAGGCTTAAGGAAAAAAACAAGCGGGCAAAGAGCAAACACACACATGTGAGGCTGGCTGGTCTGAAGGAAGCGGTGGGCGAGGGATGGAGGAATGTCTCATCCCAAGGCCTGAAAGAGCAAGAGAGGCACTGTTCCCTGCTCCCCGGATGCAAAGGCTGAGGGAGATGCAGGGTGCCTGAACACTGCATGCTGATAAGTGCATCCCTTAGATTTAAAGTGTGTCTTGCCAGAACACCCCACAGAGGAATATATTGGCAACCACTAACAGGAAAAAGGGGGTTTAACAAACTGTAATAATAACCGATAAGGAAGTGGGAAGCTGTTGCAAGCAAGGAATATAGTATGATAAAAGAGGAAAGGGAAGCATTTATAGCACACTGAGGCCTTCAAAGCACAGCATAAAAAGCAAGAAAACCAGTCTTATAGAATTGCAGAGAACCCTTAAAGTGACAGTTTGGGCACAAATTCACAGAGGGACTTTTGCAAGGTGGATCATCGCAAAGCACACCGACCTCCAGGGCTACGCTATCTAAGGTGTTCCCCAAATTTCCCTTATCCAGTCAATCTAGAGAGATACCTGCAATTAAATTCCCATGAAACAGGCCAGGAGGGACGTGTGGAGGGCACTAAACCAGCAAGCAGGAAATGCAGAAGAGGGAAATGTTTCTGAAATAATCTTTCCCAGACTGAGAGCCATAAGTCATCTAGGTGGGAGACCCAGATCACTGCGAGCTCAGAACGGCTTTCTGCACTGATGTGCCTGTGATCTGTAGTTGACCAATTAATTTTTTTTTTTCTCTTAAAATGTAGTTCACATGATGGTTCATATGGGGACGATCTCTTTAGCAAGGCCTGCTGTGACAGGACAAGGGGTAATAGTTTTAAGCTAAAGAAGAATAGATTTAGACTGGATATAAGGGAGAAATATTTTACAGTGAGGTTGGTGAGACACTGGCCCAGGTTGCCCAGAGAGGTGGTCGATGCCCCATCCCTGGAACATTCAAGGTCAGGTTGGACGGGGCTCTGAGCAACCTGCTCTAATTGAAGATGTCCCTGCTCAGTGCAGGGGGGTTGGACTAGATGGCCTCTGAAGGTCCCTTCCAACCTAAACCATTTTGTGATTCTATGATTGGCTGATGATTCTCATATTCCTTCAGGCTGTGGAAAACCAAGGTTACAGTTCCTCTGTGGTTCAACCCTGCTCCCTGGCAAGTGCTTCAATGGCCGAGTTGCAAGCATGCACTCTCCTCCCTTGACATCCTTTCCTCACAGAGCAACAGACACATGCTTGTACCTGTTTCTTCTCCTGCTCTAGGCATGCCCTCTCCAAAGCGCAACCCAGTTTGAGAAGAAGGGTTGAGGAACAATTTTATTCCCTCTTTCTTTTCTTGTGTAGAAAGTACACCTCTAGGTAATGTGAATGAAAGCCCCGTAGACTTCGAAGTGCCCTATTCCCTCAGCTGTTATGCAGAGGACAGGCACATTTCTGTCATGGGGTTTTTCAGCTGACACACAAGTGTAGTTGCTTGACTTCCTAACCCAAATATCACCTGCTCCTTGTTCTTGATGTAAAACAAGAATAAAGATGGAAAAGACTCTTTGGAGAAATCAGTGGAGCAACAGGGCACAATACAAGTACTGACTGGACATAAAAGGGCACAAGAAAAACAGTTGCGGTACCCAACAGGGAGGTCTGAAGGTATAGACGATAGAGAGCATGGATGAAGCAAAAAGGACAGACACTACACACAGCTTATAAGAAAGAATCAACAGAATTTCACCATGTTATTTACTTTATTAATTTAAAATATATTCTGTTCCGTTTTCATGCTAGATCAGTCAGTCTTTGCCAAAGCTCTGGTTCCCATGGGGCTGTCTGCTGTTTGGGTCAGTTTATTGTTCACTCAGATATTTGGGTTACCCCAGGCCAGTGGAGAGATCTGGAAATGGTCATTCTTGTATTTAAAGAAGAAATAGAAAAGCTGCTGTTGATTAGTTCAGATTCTGACTGCACATTTTTATACCCAGCTTGATATGTTGAATATTCCCAGCATGATTCATCCAGAAAAATAGCAATTTAACGTACAAGGGCATGTTGGAGCAGGCAGAAGCATTTCAGGGAAACACAGATTTAGCCAGAGGACTCAAATATCAACATACAGAAAATTATCTGGCTTTGTCTGGATGAAGAATATTTTTACAGGTTAAGATTCTCAAAAGGATAAAAAGGGAGGTAGGCACCCAAATCCCATCAAATTTTTTCAAAGCTCTTTTTAAAACCCCATCCCGGAATGTGACTTTCACACTAGACTAATGGATCAGATCCAAACATGCATGAGTGCAGCCTCAATGTGGAATCACACAAAAATCGGGAAAGAAAATACCTCATGAAGTCATCTGGTTTATCCCTCTGCCCCAAGCAGGATCATCTATACCTATATCATGCATGACAGATGTTTCTCTAATGTGGTTTTAAAGACAGAAACTCCACTATTTCATTATCCTCACTGTTAGAAAGCTTTTCCCTATTGTTTAACCTACATCTTTCTTCCTGGAGTTTCAGATCAAAACTTCCTATCAAATAAAACATGGGCTTTTAGGAAAGACTATTTCTGTCCTTTTTACAGCTTGATTCTAACTTCTGCATACTCGAAGATTATGCCTGCATTGCTCAAAGTCTTCTCTTCTAAAAGCTGAACCATGTAACTTGATTAGGTCTTACCTCCTTGGTCATATCCGAGGCCTCAAATTATGCACAATGCTCCTCTTTGGGTTCTTTCCAGCTGGTCCACCTCCTCTTGAACTGCAACACCAGAGAAGTTCAGCTGAGGTTTTTCCAATGCTGAGAATAGCAGAAAGAGTACTGTGTATATCAAGCAGGCTACATTCTTCCTTGTGCATTTTGATAGTCAGCATTGCACTCCATCTTTTTCACAAGAGTATGACTTCGTTAACTCATTCAACTCCCAGAAGAAAACCTTTCCCAACTTACTGAGTTCCCTCCCTTCATGTCCCACTTATCCCAGCTGTCCACCTCATAAAGCAATTTTTCTTTGATAGGATCTCTTATTTCAGATCCTAATTGGCCACTTCCAACTGACTGATTATTTAAAGCAGATTT
The DNA here is from genome assembly GCA_013400875.1 of Anhinga rufa. Classification (NCBI taxonomy): domain Eukaryota; kingdom Metazoa; phylum Chordata; class Aves; order Suliformes; family Anhingidae; genus Anhinga; species Anhinga rufa. Next base: position 51,414 of record VZTV01027128.1, read on the forward strand.
AGCTCCTATAGAGCTTGTTCATCTGCCAGTGTGATGCTGTTGAACAGAACAGTTAGCAATTACAGAAATGAACCCCTGTGTTTCCTTCCAGCCTGTGCAATTTGTTTTAAAAACAAAACATTAGAGCATAACAATAACTTTAAATAGACTATATAAAACATCAGCCAATCTCCAATGTTCATAATAAGCATGATTGGCTTGTAAGGTTTCAGAGACGATCGTGCCAACTATTTGAGAAATTAGCATGATGCTAAACACATGTAGTTATTACTCTTAATTGGCAAACCTGGTTAGCAGCTGTAAACACAGAAACTGATTTTAGTTGAAAAAACCTTGCAATTAAATTCTTCTGCTGAATAGTCTGCAAGGAGATAAGTTTTCAGCATACGTTATGTTTAAGGCTGCCGTTCACCTTACCAGTAATTGTGCCGACAGTGGATGGTACAATGTATGCAAACCCGGTATTTACAGTGCTCTGGGGATAGCATGGTGCAGAGAGAGCAGCCCTTCTTAAGGCTGTGAACCTGGGACATGCGGGCTGCATGTTAGTATCAATATCCTGACCAAATCAAAACCGGCTGATTTGTTACAACTGCAGTGGGTGCTATTACATATTCAACAGTTTCCGTTAGAAGATAACATCTGAGCTTCTGTATATATTCCCTAGTGTATAAAGCTATACAGACATGCATATGTTTTCTACTTTCTGAATGCAGTGCATTCCCAAAACCTACTCTAAAAGAATATAAATGTTATAAAATCAGGCACTCAGAAACTGTAAACTGTGAGAAGATTGGCTGAGAAGACTGGAGAAGGTGTCTTTGTGCTCCTACACAATAAAAACAATCACTGTATTTTTCTGCAGAACCTCTGTCCCTTTATGGTGGACTTTTCTGGAGCTGTTGAATGCAAATTTTTTTCCTTCAATTTTTATACTGCACAAAATACAAATCATGCATGAAAAACATTAGTTGTTTCCTCATGGATATTTCCAGTGTACAATCACCACAAGATCACAGACTGACATTTTGAAGGCATTGAGACACCTGAGGTCACCAGGTCACCAAGAGAGGCCAGACTTAAGCATCCCCGAGACCTAGGGCACACAGTCCTACCGTCCATGAGAAACCAGCAGAGCCCAAATATGCCGAACCCCCTAGACACCAACTATAAAAGTCATGAATAACGCTAACTGGGGTAGAGTTGGACTAGCATAGCCTTCCTGCATTGGGCTGAAGAAAGCTGAGCTCTGCCTGCCAGTACACGTGCTTGGTATGCATATGACCCCAGGGACGGCGGCACTGCGGTTAGTGGTTAGGGCAGCTGCACTGGGACCGGGGGACCATGCACAAAGGCTTTGAACACAGCTTTCTAGAGCTTTCTTTCCACGCACCAGGCCCCATGCTAACCGTCACACACCCCTGTGAGGATGGTGCCACCTGGTACCCTGTGAAAGATTCAGTAACTACACAGATGAGTGGGAATTTATACTGCCAAATATTGCCTTGCTGGAAGTCATTCTAGCAAGCGATCCCACCATCCTAGCTGTTGTGACAGACTTCAGCAACAGGTGGAGGCTCATGAGCCTTTTTTAAAATTTTTTTTTTCAAAAGTGTGCATGTTCCTTCCCCATGAGAATATCCTCTGAGTATCTGAGTTTGCAGCTGCAACGCTGTACTTAACTTCCACAGACCAAGGCTTGTTATTGAGCTTAAAGCAAACCGTATGCTCCACTCAGTTCCAAGCCACCAGGCGCATTCGTTCACCTACTGCTTTTTCAGTAAAGTCCAACTGACCTTGCACTAAACTGGAATTTCAGCTCATTTGTCCCTCCAATGCTCGAAAGTTAAGCAGGCTTTTACCAAGCACTTACAGACGCTCCCGGGCCCCTGCCCAACATTATCTGTGGGGCACTGCTGGAGTCCTTAACAACACTCTCCAGGCAGGATTAGATAAAATGCAAGATTTTGCCTGCATGAGTCAACCACCTCACCCTGTTTCTTTGTTATTGACTTTAAGACCTTGTCTCTACTTGAAAGAGATACCTATAAAACAATACTGTACATGAGATGGAGCTTAGACCAGAGCCCAAAATAAAGCTATAATAGGAAAACCTTTTTTCTTACCAATTCAACTGTGTTTATGAGCATAGCTACAGCACCCCAAGAATTGTACCCCATGACCAGCATAATTCAGCAAACATGTCAGTGTTGATCAGGCCAACTGTGAGCCCACTCTGTAAAACCCAGGGAGACATCTACACAGTCACGTGTCTCATTTACATTAATGAACATTAACAAAGCCTTGTATCCCAGAAGAGAGTTTCTTACCGAGCTTGCAAAGTCACTGCTGAGTTGACGGATGAGTTATGATCCAATTGACAAACCAATCCTTATGCCCTTCCACTCTGCCCTAACTTTATACTATTAGGATTGAACATTGAACATTTTCCATGTCACACTTCCAAATTACAGTTACCAGCCTCTTCTGACTTCTTGGAAACCCATAAAAGTTTAAGATCAAAATATTGGGGAGGGGGATTTTTTTTTTTTTACATTTTTCAGTAGAACTGTTATCAGGGGGAGTTTCAAAAGTCCAGCTATTACAATGATGGCAATGTCCGAAGAAGCTGAAAGTCCTGTACTTCATTTTTATCTGATTGTATATTTGAAAATTAGAGTTATTCCATGTGAGTGTTCAGGGCACCCATGGAGAGAAGAAGATGAATGGGCACTCCTATGAGCCCCTAGAGATATTTGGACTCCACAGGTACTTATTACTTATGTGATACTTACTACAATGGCATCTTGCAGCTTCAAAACAGGCCTGGTAAAATTTTGCTAACGACAAACAGGAGCCAGAGATGCATAGGAAGCCTGCAGCTAATCAGAGAGCTAAACTCCGTCCCTGGAGTCTGGGTGTCAAGGCTGCTGGGCAATATTCTTTTCCAATGCAACCAGCATTTTCCTGCTGTCTTATATTTGCAGGTATATTGCCTCAGTCTGTCTCAAACAGCAGACAAGATGTGCTGCCCAGTGCATTGCACGTTTAGACAAGCATTTCCCTGGTTTTGCTTTGCATCACTGTGCTCCCTCGCAATAGCTGCGTTGAAAATATGTGTATTCAGATGGCTTAATTGGAAACTTGGCTTTTAAAAGGAATATCCCACTTCTTGTGGCTCTATTTTTGATTCAGAAGTGATGTGCAGAGCTCTAAGTCTTGAATATATTGCTTTTGTTGTATCTCTTTTTCTTTCCCCTAAGATATAGGTGTCAGGAATTTGCTGCTGTCTTATTACAGGTTATTCTGACCAATCTCATTATAGCATAGTAAATCTTTGAACATCCGATCTGGACATTTTTTTAAGAGTTTGTTTTTAATTTGCCACCAGGAGGTGCAAATGATCTTCTCACCAGCACTTTGGTCTTCCTTATAATCACCAGCTACATTCTGAGCTGGAAATTGATTTCTTTATTCTTTTACTAGTATTTTTTTTTCTTCACTCCTAAGTATTTTATCCCTTCATCCTTTCTGCTTGCTGAGGGCGTGAGGGCTTCCAAAACCCTTACCTAATGTGATTGGCAGCCTGCCTTTGAATCAGCTTTCTCCGCGTTGCTGTTGCTGCTGGCAGAAATGGTAGTGCTTACACATGGGAAAACTGCATGTACAACACCATGACATTACTACAGCTGATTTCTGTGGGTGCTTTGTTATCAGCCTTTAAAGAGCTTGGCCAAGCTGTACTGTCAGTCTGGATGAGAGCTGACGGCAAGCCACACGGTGAAAGCCAAGGACGCACCGAATTCCTGCGATCCACTTCTTAATGGAGTGAGCAGCCAGGGAATTAAAAGCAGGAGGAAGGGGAAAGACGGCCTTGTCCTTCTCACCCCAGGCAGAGGTGAAAGCATTAAGGATGGGTGAGGTTTCTGTCCCACTGCATGCATGTTCAAACCCAAATGTAAATTTAGCCCTCATGAGAACTGGTGCCTGAACTGAACCCAAATCTAAGAGGAGGCATTTCTTCCATGCAGGAGCAGCCAAGTATGTAAGATATAATCACAGGGTGATGGCAGGCTCTCAAGATTAGGTGGTCTCACTGGACTTCTAGTGAAGATAGCAGAATTTTTAGCAGAATTAGCTAGTTTCCACACTTCTGACTGCAGAATCTGATAGCAGCAGCTCAGATCTGAATCTGGGAAGCTCCTTAACACTAACATGTTTCCAATTTTCTCTCTACCCTTTACACACATACACAAACACTCTATCAATGGGCAGCATGATGATGCTACAGTATGACTGCAATACCAAGTGTGCAAGGCACTCGGCACTACCGAAACAT
>VZTV01027129.1:9125-19637 GCA_013400875.1 Anhinga rufa
CCGGGCCGCCCCCGCCGCTCACTCCATGCTGCGGCCGCCCGCCCGCCCCCCGCCCGGCTCGGCCCGGTCTCCTCCTCCCCCGGCCCCGCGCCGCGGAGGCGGCCTGCCTTACCCACAAGGCCCCGCTGCCGGCGGCGGCGCATAGCTCGGCGCTCGCTCACCGCCTAACTATAAACCTGAGCTCAGCGCCCCGCCGCCGGAGGGGAGGCCGGGGCCGGGGCCCTCAGCCCGCCGCCCGGCCGCAGCACCAAGGTGACCTCCCGGCTTCCCGAGGCAACCGCTGCGGGCAAGGCCCGGCGGAGGGACTGGGCCTGGGTACAGCAGCAGGAGAGAGAGAGGGCTGTGTGGTGACTGGGTGAATTTTGGCTGAGGCCTCATCCTGCCCGTGTAGTGTAAAGCACGCCAAAAAAAACCCACGTTAAACATTTGGGAAAGTGTGTGAGCAGAGTTCGACGTAGAGCGGCAGTGCTCGGGGCGCGTAGGAGCAGGAGGAGGGAGAGGCGAAGGTGAGGAGCTGTGGCAGGGAAGGTGCAGAGCTCCCTCATCACCCTGAGGAAGACGGACCTCTTCCACACGCTGTGCGGACGTGGTTACTGCTCGGTGGGCATGTCGAGGCCGGCAGGGTGCTCTTTATCAGGCCCAGGTGTAGTGGGGAGAGTGCGGCTGGCGGCTGGAGTTGTGGGACAGGGGCAGCGAGCCGGACGGCAGGGGTGCTGCACGGGGTGACCCAGTGAGGCTGTGGCCAAACTGTGGTTCCAGCAGCCCCAAGATGCAGCTGGCATCGCTGGGCAAGGTGGCAGAGACCATGGCAGTGCCATCTGCAGAGGTGGAGGGACTTCGGGGAGGAAAGATTAACAATTTTATTGTGTTAACTTTCAGCTGATAGCTGGATGTCAGTGAGCTGATGTCAGAAAAATGGGCCTGTATTTTAACTTGAAAGGAAGAGGAGAGGGAGTCGAAGTAAATACATGAGTCACTTGCATGGTTTTGTGTGAGATCACTGTTTGATATTCTGAGTCAGGGCCCTGGTGCTCAACAACCCCCAACTCAAGGGAAGGTCAGGTCTGAGTATCAACCTGAGCCCCCGCACTGGATTCTGTTTTACAGTCCACTGAATAAAAATCCCAGAACCTGCCAGAAGCGCGCACACACACACACACGTTTTGAAAACTCAAACTGGGCGTTGTAACCCATGCTTCTTTCAGTAAGCCACATCGAGTTTGTGAGTTTTCTGAAGGAATTGGTGAAAATCTGGGAGAGGCACTGTTTATTTATATGATAGGACTACTTCATTCCCAAAACAGATTAGGATCTACTTTACTGCAACACCAACAAAACCGCATGATTTGCTCAAGCAGTTTACTTTGCAATGAGGTAAGTAGGTGCGACAGGTAGTAGGGTTGCTACTAGGATTAGGATGTGAGTATTACTAGGATCGTGAAGTTACACAGCCTAGCATGTCAACCATTAAAAGCTCTAAATTGCCTAAAAGAAACATGATTTCTTCACGTACAGCCTACTCATTGGCTAATTTCTGGTAAGCGGCACAACAGAAATGCTTTGTTTTTTTTAAAAAGGGCTTTAAAATAGGTTTGGACAAGAGACCAAATGTGAGGAGCGTGTCTCCAGTGATAACAAGGAGCCCCTGCTGGGTTTTGCTAATCTCAACAGCAATTTTGGGGGTGATTTCAATGAGCTTTGAGTTGAGCACCAGGTGATGTGAAGACCTAAGCTCTCTTTTCAGTTTCCCCTTAGCTATAGGCAAGCTGTTTCTCCTCATTTTTCTTATCTATAAAATAAGCTTTGTAAAAATAATCTTTATCTAGCTTATATGATTTAGTGGCATTGTTGAGGGTGCTATTTAAACAAAGGTAACAAATTCTTAAGTATAACAGCCCTTTTTGTATACAAAAAAAAAAAGTGATTGTGACTTCAAAAGCAAATGTGTAGAAACAGTACCTTCTTGGAATTCTTGCCCAATAGATCTGTTCCTCCAGCCTTCAGGACATATCTGTTTACTGACGAAACAAGTTTTACTCTGTTACAGGGACAAACTGACAACGGCAGAGTCAGCTGAATTCCTTTGTACAACACAAATCCTCAACAAAATCATCAGCAGAAGCTTTATTGCTGGTTATAAGTGATTAAGTGGCAAAAAGAGTACCCGGAAAGTCAGATTCTTCCCTCAGCATTTGTGAAAAGCACTGTTTTAACCTGCCCTACTGGAAAAATAACACCACCTTCTGCGGTCTTTTTACAGTCCTACCTTTTCTGCCTGTAGTGGCATACCTCTCTTAGGATAACACCTATCCCTAACAATGACCATCTAAGGAAGAACTGTTTTTACTTGGTCCACATATGGTAGTTTTGAAGTCCAATGCGGTGAATCGTCAAATGTTATTTTCCATGTTTTGTAAGGCAAAGTCCAAGCCTTCCAGCATGCATGCCGCAGCTTTAAGCCTGTGAGTCCAGAGTTGGAGCCCTCACCTCTCTGAAATGCCATTTAACTCTTTAGGTGCCTACGGTCCAAATGTGGGTTAGGTGTCCCAAGGCAGTCGGGCATTTGCTGTTGACCATTTTCAGAACTGTCTGCACTTTTATGAGCAGATTTGTAAGTAGTTGGGGAACTGGGCTTATTGGTTAAAAGTCATCAGCTTCAGATCATTCCTTTAGGGTGTTCCATAGGGATCAAGCCGCCTCAGCCAAAGAGGATTTTGGCTCTGGAAAGTCATGCTTTCACTACTAGCTATTGCAAAGAAGAAAAAGGAGACAAACTACCCATCTGTGCATCTGTTTTAGGAGAAGGGGCTGCTATGTTATTAGCACTTGCTGCTGGCTAGTTAAGGCTTTTGCAAATCCTCCTCTTAGGCTTCCACTCTCTGCAGGTATTGTATAGAGAGCATAAGAGCATTACTGACGAGGGAGTTGATTCCACTAATTGATAGGGTCCCTAAAATTTAGGTTTAGCATCTCATGTGGATCTAGTCCATTTTTGTGCTTTGCATATGGGAAAACATGCATAGAAAAGTTAAGTGAGTTGCCAGTGATCTCATGGACTATCTCTGCCTAGAGACATAACTGACTCTCATCCTGAATGAGAGTCAAATCGTGACAACAGAATAAGAAGGACAAAAAAAAACCAAATAGTCCAAGCAAATACACAGTCTTTGAAAGCTGCCAAAATTAAGCCACGTCAAACTGCTACAGGCGAAGATGCATAACTATGGTCCCTCCCTGCTGGGGCGTCCTTGGCGCTGCACTGACAGTCTGAACGTCACAGTCAATCGTGGTCGTGGAAGGGACAAGAGGTGGGTTTTTAGATAATGAGGTCTCCAGACTTTGGAGGTTGTAGCTAAAGATTGTCATTCTGCCTTCAGAAGATAACTTACATTTACTTCACTAGCATAAGGGTTTCTTTATTTTTAGATTTATAAATATGAAATAAGGATGGAAAGGAATATAAATGTAACGTGGGTGGATTTTTTTTTTAAATTTTCCTTTCTCACATGCTAGCGTTTAATCAGCCTAATGGTTAATAAATTATTTTTCTGGATTAAAAATAAACCCCTTTTTTTTCATTTTAGGTTAATGAATACAGACGGGAAGAAAGGTACATGTCTTCTGTATCTGGGAGATATAAAAGCACATGTTTTTAAAGGAGTCACAAAGTCAGCCACAATTATCATCATTTTTGATTTTCTGATTCCAGTGTTGCCTTGGTGCAAATATTATAGTTATGAAAAGTCCACAAAAAAACCCATTTTTAAACATTCTTTCATTTAATTCATGGTGCAGCATCTGTTGCATTGCAACTAGCGGCTTTAAATACAAGCAGCTTTTCAAACCCCGTGTCTTTCCAAACCAGCCCTCAGAACAACACTACCACATCAATCACTAGCACAGGCCAGCTATAAAATTACAAAACCACTCAGCCATCTGTATAATTAAATGCAAACCAAAGCAATCAAGCAAATGTTAAAGAAAATGTCTTCATATGGTGAACTTTATAGGTGAAGGCCTACATCTACTCTTTCTACTTGGGAAGGAGTATATTTTTGTCTCCGATAGGTATGCCAGGTATCATTGCTTCCCATGATTTCAAACAGCATGCCTTGCTATTTAGCTGATAAACGCAGAAATATTAGTTGGTGCTGTCTGTGCTGTGTTCAATTCAGTATCTTAAAAACCAATTCCAGAGGATTAAGAAAAGGAAGTGTGAAGCAAAAGTGGCTGCATAATGCCTGGGTGTGTCCTGATAATGCAGGACTTGGGCTCTGCCTGTCTTTCTTTTAATTGGTTACATAATTCTCCCCAGCTAACTAACATTGCTTTTGTTAATAAGGCAGTTTCGTAGTTTCTTGGATGCGCTGGGAAGACAGAAGTGGAACTGTGAATCTAGGTTAATTGAAATGCTTATGTGATGATGATGTGCCAGATTCTCCGTTCTAAGTCTCAGGAGGAAACTCAGTAAGCATAGCTTGGAGAGTGAGGACGAAGTGACCTCAAGTTTTCCTTTGCTGCTTTCTACATTTAAGCTCCGTTTGGGGCTGTACTGCCCACAGGCGTAAGTCACAGTGGTTCAATGGGCTGCTCTGATTTATGAAATCCTCCCTGTCGTGCTGTCAGTAGGCTGCTTATACTCCGCACTACCTTGGATCGGAAGAGGGTTTCTGCTATTCCTGTTTCTGCTGTGAACATTATCTCCAGCACTTCCTTTGCGTGACACATTGTAAAGGTTGCAAAGTTGGAAGCGTGCAGGGTACAAAGCTGCTGGTCCGTTGGCAGTGCTGGCCATCGCTTCTCAAAGCTGTATCTGCCTTCTTTCAGTTCTGACAGGGGGACTAAGGGTTGATTGAGTCCCGACACTTGCATGCCTGTCATACTTATCTCTTCCAGTGAATGCATACCCGTATGAAAAGAAGCATTTCTGATAGTTTATTCTGGATTTAAGATCAAACATTTAAATACCTGCTTCCCAAAATGGAATCCAAAGTCCAGAATTGGGCAAATAGGCTCCTTACAGAACACCTGGGGAGAATCAGACATTTTAGAAAGGAGCACCCAACTCTGTACTGAACAGAACTTTTTATAAGAAGTGTGCCTGAATCCCCGTGTGTTCCCAGATAATAGGTAAATCTGAACCAGCATGTCCATCCTGATCCAATCTGGAATTCTGTAGCAGAGTGAGAACCCACATACGTATTCTTCTTTCTCCATCCTGTGGCAATTCATGCTGCATATTCCACCTCCAAATAAAGTTCCTGGCCACTATCTTGCAGGTTTGTGTATGGTTTTGCCTGTTTAAGAATGCTGAAGCAGTCTTTATGCAGTAAAAATGCATTAGTAAGAAGATAAAGAGGAAGAAAAGCCTCTCTAGCCTATTGATGAGGGTGCTCAGCGGGGTGGAAACAGAGAGGTAGATAACAAACTTAGCGACCTTCACAGTTAGATGGCTATTGAGAAGAGTATTTTTGGATTGTGATCTTGGATTTTGGTGTAAGGACCGCTGTAGGCACCTAATAAAGCCTTCTTTTGATCTGGCCTTTAGCCAGAAGTATGCAGGAACTGGCTTGGAAAGCGACAGTAAAACCCTGGGCACCGAACGCTCCCTGCAATTTGCAATTAGGGGGAAATGCCAGTAGAAGACGACTTGTATAGAACAGGCTAAATAAAGATGATTATTGCTGTAGTTCTGTGTGCATTTCTGAATACCCACATTATGTGTCTCCGTATTAGCACTGTCATTCCTACGATCTGCTTTTCATCAAGACTTAGCTACTGTTAATTGTGGGGAAAACAAGCCAGTGTGATACTGGGGTGTAAACAACTATGGTTGCTGGGCCTACTCTTGGGAAACTTGCAGGGGCTGTAAAACAGGAATAAGAACAATTGTGAGCACACTAGTGAAGGCATAGCTTTGCAGATAAGGGTTTATGCTCTTGGAGAAATGACATCTTTTTGTATTTAAACAACATCAGAGTCGAGCAGCAAAGTAAACACTCAGCACAGAGAGGGTGGGAGAGAAAGAAAAAATGAACGTCCAGGAACCCTTTCTTCCTTTTTGGGAAAAATACAGTTTTCCTATTTCTCTTCATTTTGTCCAACAAGAAGGACAGTCTTGTTTAACAACTGCTGTTACTAGACTTGACTCTCAAATAGTAAATGGGATGACTGTGTGAAGGGGCTAGCGTAGAGATGATCTCAGTTTTGCCCCAGTCCAAATGAGTACTTCATCTAGGCTTTGGTGATAGGTGATGATGTTAAAAGAAAGCACTACGTGGTAAGCGGAATTAAGGTATAAAAATGAAAAAGCAGTAGTTACAACCAAATTGGAAGAAAAGCTTTGAAGATTTTAATAAAGTCGGTGTCAGGTTAGCATCAGAATTCTGGAATTGCTAAAATTACATCTCAATTTCAATAACAAGTGATTTTCAAATAAATTACTATCACCAGGATGATGCCATATGATTGAAAATAGTAAGTGTAGATCTGTATCTTAAAAAGAGACAAATATGACAGTTATCAAACTCCTTCTTTGACCTCAGTAACGTACAATGTTTAAAAGCACATTTCTAGCAAATAACAAAAGATATGGAAGAAAATAGGAAGCAGTGTAAATGTACATCATACCAGGCTAATCACAGCTATAAAATAATGGCAAAAAAAAAAAGTGCAGCTGATCTCACTTCCCTTGTCTTCAGTAAGTGATTGGATACAGAGAGGGAATTTGGTACAGTTAATGGGAATTGCTAAGGGAACTTTTCATGTATGCTCTTTGCAGCACATCCATCTATAAAGCATTCCGGAGGGTAACGTACTCTTCCTAAACTACAAAGAACTGACTATAGGTAGGACAGCAGTACCTTCTGGGGTGAAATAGGAGGGCATTAGTTCAATCCTTGATGATTTGGATTGGTAGGAATTACAAGGACCAGGCTTGGTCCATCTTGTTTAACATTTTGAAATTAGAAGCTTTTTGTTTATCAGCATGAACTCAAGGAGCGTGCTGCTGATGCTGGCTGTTAGCACAGAGCCAGAGGACAACACTGAGAGAGGGTTGAGGGTTGGGATATTGCTCAGAAGATCTGGATCATCTCAATGATGGGAATGATGGAAATAGGATATAATTAAATGGTAGAGTCTATAGAGGGATGTGGCCTTGGGGACTAGTAAGAAATTCTGATATAACATGGGACCTTATCATTTGGAAACAGCTGAGGAGAAATACTTCAGGTTTCCATTAGTTGATGGAAATGTGGAATTAAAAAGGGTAAATGGTGTTGTAAAATTTAACAAAGATGCTCAAGTGAGATAGGGTAAGGGCAAGATCAAGTGAAAACACTGCTGGAACATAATTAGGTCTATTCATCTGTATTGAAGGAGAGGAACTGAAATTGTGAGTTGGGCAGAACAAGGCAGCCTGTTTTATGTGAGGTGGCTTGAATAACTCCATTTGCTAAGTCCTGCAGAGGGACGACAGAGAATATGGTGGTGTCTGTAGACACACCAAAGAAGTCAATGCCAAGGAGGCTAAGAGCTCTGTATGTTACAGAACAATGTTGGCAGAAGAACGTATGCATGTGAACTGGGCACAAATAGACTGGGGTGGGAAATAAGAAAGTTTCTAGCTATAAATGATGGGGGTTTGGTACAACCTTCATCTGGGCAAAGGCAGCAAGCAAATAACTACCTGCTGCATGATCAGTGCATTTTGAAAGGGCTGTACGATGTGGTGACTGGCATGGTAGGGACTGGAGTCGAGCCCTCAACGTCGTTTTCAGTTCTTTGTTTCTGTGGCTGCAGACGCAGTAGTTTGTAAGAAGCGCAGTGCAGCCTGGATGCCAGTGAAACCAAACTATTTCATGACCAGCTAAAGACTTTGTAGAGGTTGCATTTTTGTTCAAACCCACAGTGAATGTAATAAAAACCAGCATGGTTTGGACATAACTAAACTGACTGTTTTTCCTTGCTGAATGAAAATAACCTGAAGGTATTTCTTTGCATGGACCATTAAATGTTCTGTTTGACCCAATGTAGAATATTTGCTTTGGATGCTTGAAAGAAGAGAGGCGGTCTCTTTCTTATCTCATAGCATGGGGATACTTAGGATAAAGAAATCCTACTTTTGTCCAAGGGAATTTGAAGCAGAATTCTACCTCTTAGGAAGCTGTCAAAGGAATGGGGATCCCTGAAGTGGGAGAAAGGGGAAAATCCTCCTTGTGCTGAAGCTGTTGCCCTGCACAAAGGCACCAAGTTCGTTGGGTCAGCAAGGAGGAGCATGAGAATCATGGCTTCCCACCCTGGGAACAGCGCACTCCCTTGGGAGGTGCGTCCCCATCCCTCTCCATCTGGACAAAATCAAAGTGGTAACAGGAAGGGCTGAGCATAGCCTGCCTCAAAACAGCCTCTGCTAAGGGGTCTCTGCCACTAGCTGTTGGGTAATTGGGGACTTTCCTCCAACAGACTTTATCCCCTCCTTTGTTTTTTTTTCCAGCCAAAACTATTCAGCAAATTTGAAGCAAATAGTTTAGACATGAATGAAACCATATTTTCTGGGGAATTAACTATTAAAATAAATAAATAAATCATCCAACTCTAACTCTTACCACTTTTTAAACCTATGCTGCTCTTTTTCCACCTAAATTAAAACAATTTTTAATCTTTTTTTTTTTTAAGTGTAAGAGTTTGACCCATCTACCCAGCCAGGGTAATAAATTAGGGCTCATTACTTACACTGTTCTGGGGCACATGAGACCTATTATAGCACTTACAACTAATGCTTCTTTCTTCAGCTTACCAGTTTTTTCCTCTCTTTGCAGCCCCTTTCATACAGTCAGTTCCAACTGCTGGTCCTGGTAGGAGGGAGGACACTTCACTATTATATTTTCATCCTTTTCTGGTCAACTAATGTAGAACTAATAAAAAAAATAAAAATAAGTACTTTTGTCACTGAGCATACTGCTAACTTGTTGATAGTTTAAATAGATTATGCCATGCCAGAAGGTAGAAGCTAAACCATAGGAGACAAACAAACAAAAGAAGGATGGATGTATCTAGCTGTTGTTGCTAAAAGTGTAGGAAGTGTTACAGTAAAATAGAATTCCAGCTCCGAACCAAGTGCTGGATCTGAAACTGCCTGCAGAATGGCAGCATGAAGAGAGATTTTACTACAGAAAAGAACAAAATTTGGGGGTTCAGAATCTTCTGAGCAGCTGTCCAAGATTCCCCCACAACAGGTATTGCAGGCAGGCAGGCAGGCAGGCAGGCAGGCAGGCAGGCAGGCAGGCAGCTGCATATCCCGCAGAGTCAGTCAGCTGGTACCGCCACAGCCCAGACCCCCTGATCTTCCAAGACCTGGAAGTCCTTGAACTTGGGCTGTCGGAAAGACTTGGGTGGATCGTGCCTGATGTGCTGGAAGGAAAGCAGCAGCTTGGGATCCAAGGGAAAGCCTTTTGCAAATTGTAACTTTACAGTGGAAAATTGTTCAACCAGAAGATTTCTGATCAGCTCACTTGGACCTTGCAGCACACGGGCGTTGCGTTGCATCTTTCCAGATTGGTAGTTTCCAAGTACTTTCCCTGGGCCAAGGTGAGCAGCCCTCTGATATGTTCTTTACAATGTTTTCAATTACTGTTTGATGCTGAGTGTATTTTGCAGCTGGTCAGAAATGTGAAGTGGTGGTTTGGTGAGTCAGAAGCCGGTGGAAGGATGGTTGTAGACACCCCTCTAGTGGCTCCACAGCCTCTGGGAAGCCAACGAGCAGCTCTGGCCGTCCCCGGGATGCAGGCCTTTGGGCTGGGTCTTTGCACGCTGTGCACTTCAGTCAGCGTGGGGCTTGGGACCTGTCTGACATAACTGGATAAAAAAAAAGTGGGTAATTTCTCCCTCTTTTCCCTTTCACCAAAGTTGCCCTTGAAACTCCGCACCAGTGCAGGCTGTTTAGAGTGTTTATTGCACACAAGCCACGATGCTGGAAGGATGTACCCATTTCAGTTCCTGTCTAGCCACTGTAAAAAAGATGTGCCAAGAGATGAAAAAGGGGTGAGGAAATAGTTAATTCTATCTCTGAGATTTTTAAAATGTCAGATTATTTAACCTAGAGAGGGAACAATTTTGTCATCGTTGAAAAAAATGCAAGTGATACTGAAGATTAATCAGATGTTGCAGATTTTCCTGTCTTATAATACAAGACGGATAGGATACCAAAGGGAAAAACCCAGTATATGTAAAATAAACATAAAGAACATTTATTTGTACATTTGTACACTTTGGCTTCTCAACTGAAATTGTCAATAAGATGCTAATTTTTACTATGTGTTTGAAACATAGACTTTATTTTGCCATTTAATTTGTTAAAGGACATGCAGTAAAGACTGAGAGCATCAATAAGCCCTGGGGCAGCATCTTTCAAGAAAGCAGAGAGTTTTCTGGTGCTGTCTTCATAGAGGGTGCTCTCCTGGAGCACCTGGGAGGTCCTGGCACCCACTGCCATTGCTTCATGAATCACAGAAT
>VZTV01027130.1:0-15293 GCA_013400875.1 Anhinga rufa
CACCCACCGACCAACGCTGCCAGCCCCTGAGCCATGATCACTACTCCCCCGGCCATCTCCCCCAGTTAATATACTGGGCATGACGTTATATGATATGGAATATCCCTTTGGCCAGTTTGGATCAGCTCTTTTGGCTGTGCCCCCTCCCCTCCCGGCTTCTTGTGCACCCGGCAGAGCATGGGAGGCCGGAAAAGACCTTGACTAGTGTAAGCACTACTTAGCAACATCTAACTCATCACTGTGTTATCAACATTATTTTCATACTAAATCCAAAACACAGCATTATACCAGCTACAGTGAAGAAAATTAACTCTATCTCAGCAGAAACCATGACACATAACATTTTGCAAACTGTTCCTGTGTCTCTGTTTTACTCTTCCATGAGCAACTGTTGAGTTTTCTTCCGCATACTTAAAGTCTTCATTTTCTTCTCCTCTAGAAGCATGATTGGACTAACCAAAGGAACTTGAGGGATGGCCGGTTCACTCAGTTTGATTTTCTGCAGAAAGGCTCTTACTTTAAACCTTGGAGTAACATTATACAGGCTTCCTTAAATCTCCCTTTTCCCACAAAATGAAGAAGCCAGTTTTGCCCAGCTCAAGATGCCATTTGACGTCAGATTATACTTGTCTATACATCAGTGAAAAACTCAAACATCTGCACTGAATTGCTATCACACCAGGGTCTCAGCCACTGTCTAGTTTAATCCACTTGCTTCATCTACTTCAGTTCAGAGCTCTGTGGATGAGGAACTCCTTTATTTCCTGCAAATATAGGGAGTAGCTGCCATACATTAATCCAATACAAATCATAAAAACACAGTACAATTTACAGCTAAGTTGCTGAGGTATCTAAACGTGTTCCAGTGGATTTCCTGATGTTGAAGCTGATGTTTTAGCAGAGCTTTTGTTATAGCTGTATAAAAGCATCTCTGCACTATGACAAAGACGGTTCTAAGTCTGAGACAGTTTCCCTGTCATGCCCTTGTACAGTGGGGTACAACCACTTGAAAAGTACATGGTGGATGGAGGGAACATTTTGGTGACATCTGGTCACACAACATAATGCCCACATTTAGGGCATGCCATTGTGCACATCTAGTTTCATAATGGAGTTAGGCAAGCAAGCCTATCATATTTAATCAAACTATTGTTTTAGCCACAAGTGGGCCAAGATGGAACCATGGAGACCTTCCAAGGTCCTTTGTCAGCAGTAGCATTACTCCTTGGCAAAGAGATTGGGAAGCAGTCCTGTGGGATACCTTCTGGAATATATCAGCTAGCCATTGCTCTGTAGTTACTCCTGATGCACTTTCAGGACTCTCATCCCACTTTGGATTTCCTCTAAGCTGGTTATAGTAAAACAATACAGGACAATGAATGAACACTGTAGGAAGGTCCCATGGGTCCTGAAATTTATGAAATTCAGGCTGGTGAGTGGGCTGGGATGCTGACCTGGATCAGGTTTGAAATCTTGGCACTTAGCTACATCTCTAGGAGCTAGCAGCTAGGACTGACAGATTATTTGCTATTTCTCAGGCAACAGCTCCCTGCCTCTGGTGTGCATTTTCCTGTACCAGAAAGTTTTGTGATCTGCAGCCATTTATTCATGTTTATTTTCTGTCATCTACTCTGTGTGCAGAACACAGACAGCACAGTGGACTTGTTTCTTGTGGCTTTCTCCTACTTGACCATGTGTGCCAAACCAAGTCTTTGGAAATACCGCCACACCCCTCCCCATCTGCAAGATAAACACCTGCTCAGGCTTCTCAGCCCTACAACAGAGCACAAGGGGAAAAAGGACACACAGAGGTATTGTTAGACACCTTGTTCTTCCCCACAATCCTGGCCTGAATACCAGCTAAAGCATCAGAGAACCAGGCTATAAGAGGGACAAAATCCCACTGGAGAAGAGGCGTGTACAACTATATGCAGGCAAGGCACATTGACAAGGTACCGGGATTGGTGTCTTGCATGAATCATAGAATCATAGAATGGTTTGGGTTGGAGGGACCTTTAGAGGCCATCTAGTCCAACCCCCCTGCAGTGAGCAGGGACATCTTCAACTAGACCAGGTTTCTCAGAGCCCCGTCCAACCTCACCTTGAATGTCTCTAGGCATCGACCACCTCTCTGGGAAACCTGTGCCAGTGTCTCACCACCCTCATTGTAAAAAATTTCTTCCTTATATCCAGTCTAAACCTACCCTCCTTTAGTTTAAAACCATTATCTTTTGTCCTGTCACAACAGGCTTTGCTAAAGAGGTTGCCCCATCCTTGCTATAGTCCCCCTTTAAGTACTGGAAGGCCACAATAAGGTGTCCCAACAGCCTTCTCTTCTCCAGGCTGAACAACCCTAACTCTCTCAGCCTGTCTTCATAGGAGAGGTGCTGCAGCCCCCTGATCATCTTTGTGGCCCTCCTCTGGACCCCCTCCAACAGGTCCATGTCCTTTCTGTGTTGGGGGCTCCAGAGCTGGACGCAGCACTCCANCATCCGGTCCCTCAGGTGTGTCAACTGCACCGCTCAGCTTGGTGTCATCTGCAAATGAAGATATTGGATAGTACCACTCCCAGTACAGACCCCTGAGGGATGCCACTCATCACTGGTCTCCATCTGGACATCGAGCCATTCACCACTACCCTCTGGATGTGACCATCCAGCCAGTTCCTTATCCACTGAACAGTCCACCCATCAAATCCATATCTCTCCAGTTTAGAGAGAAGGATGCTGTGGGGGACTGTGTCGAAGGCCTTACAGAAGTCCAGATAGATGACATCTGTAGCTCCTCCCTTGTTCACTGGTGTAGTCACTCCACCATAGAAGGCCACTAAGTTGGTCAGGCAGGACTTGCCATTGGTGAAGCCATGCTGGCTGCCCCAGAGCACCTCCGTGTGTCCTCCATGTGCCTTAGCATAGCTTCTAGGAGGATCTGTTCCATGATCTTCCCAGGCACAGAGATGAGACTGACAGGACAGTAATTCCTGGGTCCTCCTTTCCACCCTTTTTAAAGACTGGCACAATGTTCCCCTTTTTCCAGTCCCCAGGGACTTCACCTGACTGCCATGACTTTTCAAATATCATGGAGAGTGGCTTAACGGCTACATAAGCCAATTTCCTCAGGACTCTGAGATGTATCTCATCAGGTCCCATAGACTTGTGTATATATGGGACAGGAAATTTCCTTCTCCGTTTGCAACTTCTGTCTTACCATTCCTGCTAGCATTGCCTGCTGCCTTATTGTGTTTCATTGGTGGACAAGGTTATCTCTTCCACTCCAAACCACATCATATGACTTGAGCTGCCACTGAAGGAGGACAGACATGGGCCAACCTATTGTAGACCTGCATGGGGTCTGTGCCAGGCAGTGGAAGGCTTTCCTGTGCTAATGCCCCATGTCGTCAGCTGAGGACTTAATCTATCAAGGGATTCTTTATGTTCTAGTGCCAGGAAGTAATGTGGAAAAACACAATTAAAATAAATACTTCTCTGAGATATGTTGTGCAAGCCAACCTGGAGAGGACAACACTGTCACCTTTTTGCTGTTATTTCAACATATTGCCCATAAGGAATAACAAATATCAACTTCAAATTAACCATGATACACACACTGAAAGCTAAGTGGAGTGAATGAGGAAAGACCAGAGATAAAACAGGCTGCTCTCCAGATATTATTCTGAAAATTAAAATAAGTGGATGGAAGATATACATCACAAAAATAATCTATTATGCTCAGTGTACTAGAGCAGAACTTTCGCCCTTTTAAACTCTTATTAAAATGCAGCCATTTTTGTTTCAAAGGATTAATATGTTGGCTCTGAAGAGAGAAGAAAAATGTGATTCATGGTGTGCGTGGAGTTTGATATTGTTAATTGAAAATAACCATAGGCACTTACACAGTGCTTTTCAGCTCAAATCTTGACACTAGATTTTTTTGTGGATGAAATTCATTCATGTAAAGGGGCTGCTGAAAGACT
This sequence comes from Anhinga rufa, assembly GCA_013400875.1. Lineage (NCBI taxonomy): Eukaryota > Metazoa > Chordata > Aves > Suliformes > Anhingidae > Anhinga > Anhinga rufa. The sequence continues at coordinate 3,974 of VZTV01027130.1, forward strand.
TATGGGCAGCAAAAATCTCACCAAAAAGTACTGTGGGAGCTCTTGTATGCTTACACTGTGGACTAAGGCAAACCACCTTTGGGCAGAAGTCTTCTGAAAATGTGGGGAGTCACTGTCACATAGGAACAAAACACTGGTCTGTAAAAATAGCAGAAAATGATTTATGATGGTTTGGCTACAGCTGAATGGATATTTGTACAGCTAGCTAAAACAAGCCCCCTGGAAACTCTGGGAAAAACATACTGGTACAGTCTGACTTCTGTCACTCTGAACATGGAAAAATATTCATTGTGAAATAAGGACTTTGTAGCCATGTGCAAACTCCTAATCAAAAAGAACATAGAGAAGAAATTACTAGTGGTGGCTGTTGGCTACAGTGGACTTTCTGATGCTCTGAATCCTCCGGTTTAGCAGGGGGGCTCAGAGCATCATAAGTCTATTACGGTCAACAGCCATGTAAGGATTCCCCAAAGGACTTCCACAAGAGCTCAAAGGTAGGCAGACTGTTAAGGGACTTGATGAATTAGGGTCAGCAGCACTCAGCTCACCTGCACAGCAAATAATGTTTCCGCTTGGCAAGAGGGGAAACAGGCACACAAAAGTATGGAGGCTTGCCTAAGGTCACAGAACAATTTAGTCTGGAGTAAAATGAAAAATCTTGAGTCTGTGCTCTTTCCCCATGCTCCCAGTGCCAAATGAAGAAGGAGCACCATTCATGAGTTACGGTAATTTCATAAAGCACCAAGCAAATGCCATTAAAATTAATAAAAGCAGAAACAGCTAAATCAGAGAATTCTCTGTTTTTCTTTGGTCTCTGGAGCATTACAACGGCATTCTGTAGTGGTGCTGTGGGGATTTACAGTTTACTTGTTTCTTTGGTACTGGCACTGATGTGTTGGAGTGAAGATTTAGCTTTGTAAGCCATTTGTTTCTGAACTCATTGCTACTTACTTTAAGTTTGCTGCTAAGTGGCTGGGACAGTGATGTAATCAAAGTCACACTTTGGTACATGGAAGAAAAAAAGGTCATTGGTATCAACACTTGGCCAGGAAATTTTGAAATGCGCCACCGGATGAAACAAATCACTCTGGAATAAAGATGAAGAGGGCACCATGCACTGAGAGGAAGGATCTGTTTGAAGTGGAGAGAGAGGAAGGCATTTTTCATGTGGCTAATTGATGCAATAATTCCAGCAGGAAGTCTTGTTACCGATGAATGTATCCAACACCTCCGAAAGCCCCCTGGGAAGCAGAGGTGATGAACATCTTTGATAAGCCATTTTCTGCAGGCTTCCATAGCCCTCCTAGCCCCTAATGACCTTCTTGTACCAACGGCTGGGGTCTGCCGTCTACAGCTCCTGAAAATAGGAATAGCTTCCTTTCACACTGTGTCTGGGAGGCAGATAATGAGATAAGGAAAGATACAGATACAAGAACCAGTGAAGACGACTAAATCCAAAGTGCTGTATTCTGTACCCAGCTTTGGCTCTTGCTTCCCCAAGGAAGACCTAACTATAAGCTGCATGTAAAAGGCCAGTGATACTAAAACACTTGGCTCTGAAGAGACCTAGGAGTGAGAAATGCCTGACAGAAGAAGCTATTATTGTTGTCATTTTGCTGTGGGCGATTCTCTGTCAGCCTTAAAGAGTGGTGGAGGAGAAGGGTGGAATGGAGAAGGCTGGAGGAAAAAAGATTAGGATGGGCAGAGTGGGCACTACCTGGAATGGGCTTGTGATAGGGCTATGGATAAATCTCTTATAGCGGAAACCCAAGGAAGTGAATGAAAAAGCATTTATTGTTGTCAGCAAGATCGGGATTTCACAGAGGCCTGACCCTCAGCTTTTTGTAGTCCAAAGTATAGGTCACAGCCTCACAAGGGGAGCTCCAACAAAGCATGGCACAGGAGTGATTTTTGCCTTTAAGCTCTTTGATAGGTCACCATGGCTTTTATGACCCCTTTTTCTCTCATATGTGTGACCTCTTCCCAAGGCTCTACAGTGAGTTCCCTGCAGAGGTCATTAGTGCCTCTCCTAAGGCAGCAAATGTGGAGGCAAGGGGCAAAGAAATATTTGGGTTTCACAGGAGCTCAGCACAACATTCTAGAAACATTGTCTCTGCTTCCTGGACAAGATATAGGTAGGCACAGAGCTGAGTTGTTCCTCAGACAGCTTTCCAAGCACAGGGTGGGAAAAACACTAGAGGTGTTTCAGTTAGCCCTCTGCAGGTCTCCAGACATGCCACAGTCCTCAGAGCTCAAAGTTCACTGCAGCAGAGAGCCTCCATGTGTTAATGGAGTGGGACCTGCTTCTCTGTGCAGTGCCTCCACAAAGCACATGTTCCCTGCCAGCCCAGAGGGAAGAAGCGGCAAAATCGCTGAAGTTGTTTGGCTCTAGCAGAAGGTGGAGTTTGATATTCTGTTATAAAAATCACAAACAGGAAGCCTAATCCTTGGCCCTCACTGCCTCCTGAAATTAAGGAAATTTCCCACAGAAATGAAAGGAAATTTTATGTGAATAAACCTCCAGAATTTACTGGCTTTACTTTGTTTAAGTAGCCAAGGAGAATTTAAACTGATCATTTATTTTCCTGTGGAAAAATCCCATGAACTGTAATAAAGAAGACCCTGAAAGGCTTTTATCTTAATTACTGCAGAAAATTACAGAGAATTAGATCCTTTCTAATGGTTTTCTGAATCATCCTTTGGGATTTGATAGCAGGAATATAATTTGCTATTGAGCTGTATAGACTAGTGGAAAAACAATGCCTATAGAAAAGTGTTCGCTATCTATTAATGTCTATAGGGCTTCCCTATGAAAGGTTTCTAAAAGCCTTTTATTTACAAATACTTCCAGGGGGTTCTATTATGCTATACACCTCTGTTTATAATGCACACTCATTAGAGTAAGAAAAGCAAAACTAGACAGCAGAGAGCAGTGATCTGGTTTCTGGGAAAAAGGACAGAGAGAAATCACAGGAGACCATCCTCAAAACCCATTGAAAATGCATCACATAGCCAAGAAAGGCAGAAAAAAGCTAAGGTTTTGATCCTGCATGGAGTTCCTGCTGGCAGACCCTTGTTCCCACATAAACTCTGCAGCTCTAGGGAGGTGCAAAGAGCTTTACTTTGGATTACAGCTTCATAGAGTAACACTGTAAATGGATAATGGAGTTTGATCATACCCTGGAAGCCTGCATGCAAGAAACCATGATTCATGTGTAATGCAGCAATAACTGATCAATTCCTTGTTTACTTCCTTTAGCTGAGCAGCGTGGTCTTTCAACTGCAATTACAGACCCCTCCTGAGCAGGCTGTGCAGTACACAGCCTGTTTCTTTCTCCCCTAGTACTTGTCATGCTAATAGAATAGGAGTCCCCGAACCCTGCTCTGCACCCACACTCCCACCTCACTGACATCAATACTGTCACGTAACTATAAGGAGAACTGGGTCTTAGTTGTGCCGTCATTTGCCACAGGTCCAGCGTCACCGTTAACATGCTTAAGCTCCTAAGGAATTCTTGCATTCAGAGCATGGTGGGGTGCTGTCATGCACTTGGTGTTTTTAGGGGTGATGCTAAGCTCCTCTTGCAAACTCTCTGGACAACAGGCTTTAAGTAATGGCTACACAGTATCTGCTTTGGGACCTTTCCATTTCTGACAGGCATTTCTGTTCCTTTTTCTGCTTATGCTAACTGCTTTTGCTCTGTTGTTATAGAACCTTGAAGGAAAAGACTTTGCTGAGTGTAGCTGTATGCTTTTCAACAGATTTGTTATTCCACCACCTGATGGGGGACATGCTGAACAATGCCTGACACTAGCACTCTCTGCCAGAGTTCCCCTGAGTTTAAGCAGTACAGCTAAGGCTGCCAGATGCAAGTGTTTGCAGAGCTGAGAACAACAGAAGTCATAGCAAATGTCTAGGCATCTATCCTCATTCACCTCTTGCAAGATCCCAGCAGGGAAAATGGAAGAAAGATGACAGCAGCAATGTCAGGATTTGCCTGTGTCTGCAAAAGACCTGAGGAGGGAAGAGGAAACAGAGTGAATTTATGTGACTTTCTTCCCAGGTGACAACATGCCAAGCTTTCAGAACAGGAGTCCCAGAGGGATTCTAGCGCCATAGGATATTGTGGCTTTTTTTGAGGAAAATTAAATTAGGAAAATGTTACAGAGGTCCTTCTGTGGCAGGTATCCCAACATTGCATATCCATGCATTGAAAGTCCACATGGCGAAAGCTGTTTGATAATCTCAAGCTAAAGGATGTTTTTCATTTCCCAGGGACCCATTTATATTTCAGGTATTTGTATGCCAGCCGCTAGCACAAAACACTTAACAGTAAATACAGATCATTCCAGCAAGCAGAAAAGAGCATGCCCATACTGGAAGTAAAATATAAATTATTTTAGTTATTAGATTTATAAGTTGAACTAAAGCTAGGAAAGCACATTCATGCATGTTGCAGTTCTGGCCAAGTCACTAATATATTTTTTTCAAGCACAATTCTCTTTATTTTCCACAACTTTCCTGCCGTCTCCACAATTTTTTCGTTATTTTTCAGTTGCAATTGTCTGTCTTGGCAGACAGACAAGTCCTGTGTTCAGGACACAAACTCCTACTCCTTATTATAGACCACTGAAATGTTTTATCTGACACATTTTCAGTCTGTCACAAGCATTACAGGAGATTTTTTTCATTATAGATTGTTGCTGCTTTTTGTTTATCCATCTCAGGTCTTCCCTTCCTCAGGTATAAACCTATATACCAGCCAGAGCTGTGCAGAATGCTGCTTCTCAGCAACACAAAAAGCAAGCTCTTAAAAATCTGTCTGCAGTGGCCAGGGGACATCCCTTTTGCCATCAGATGCAGAAAGATTTTCAGTGAAGTAGGGCAGTTAAATACAGTACAGAGCTCAGGCCTCCTGGATTTTGTTTTATGCAAATATATTTTTACAGAAAGACACTCAGAAACCTCTTAGATTTTCATGCTAATGAAAGGGAAACTGATATAGAAGTCAGTGGTTTGACAGTCAGTTACAGATTAGGATATTCTAACTGGAAGCACAATGTGGGGAAAGGCAGAGGAAAGGGACTATTGGCTTTCAACACATGACCAAGGGACTGTTTCCACTTTGTGTGGACACTGCCACAGGGAATGATAGCATTTCCTGCAAACCTCCTTTTCCCCACTGCTTTATGACAACTTGTAAGAAGGGTGTTCTCCAGGGACATAGGAAAGAGTCTGGGAGCTGGAGCCTTTCTTGTTTCCAAACTCGGAAAAATATCCATCTTTTACAGCTACAACCACTACCCAATGGTCTGGAGAACTGGGTCACCTGTGACCTCAGTGTGGGATTTTAAATAAAAAATCATGCTGGAATTGGTACATTATGAGGCTCCAAAGAAGTCACAGGCATGTCTAAATTACGGGGACAATTGCTATTTAACAGAGTTTGCATGAAAAGTGCTGTGTTGAAATCTGTTCAAGGGCTGCAGAATACGATGTGGGTGTTAAACTGCTGCTGGTAGCCACCTTGTGAGCAGAAGGTTGGCACAGGAGAAACAGTGTAATTGGTTCTTCTCATCCGAGATCTATACACCACTGCAGGCACAGACCTGCTGGTAACTTTTCTAAGCTCCTGGGTAGGAAGAGAATTGCTGAGTGAGGTCTCTGAGCATATAGTGAAATGAAACAGAAGTGCTAATGACCAGTTCTTCATTATGTTTCTATCTGGTTTCCAGTACAACAGGGCCCTGATTCTCATTTGTGGCTTTTGATATTACTGTAATACAAGTAATTAGCTATAAATGAACAACAGCAATGAGTGCAGTCAAGCCATACATAATACATATAGAAGTGTAAAGTGTGTCTTGCTGTTTGTGTTCTCCAATCTGCCCCACCAGAATTTATTTGTTATATATGGAACCAAAACCAAACACCAAAGCTGCATCCTCTCCATGTAGGGGGAATTTGCACATAGATCAGGGATTTCATGTTCTGGCCATACCCTTGTACCAGAGCAGTAGCTCCAGCGCTCAGCACAGCTGAGAACTGAATCCAAATTTTACTGCTTGAGATAACCCCAATTAAAAAATAAAACTAATGACAGAAAGTTGACATAAGCCCGGGAAATGTGCAGCAGAAATATTACCAAACATTGCTTGCAGAAGCCCTGAGCCAACCAACTTACAGACTATGAAGTTTATCAGATCAACTTCAAAGGTGTCTGTGTACAATCTAATTACACTTAACAATGAGATAAACAGATCACCAGTATATTTTCACCAAAAAAAAAGGACACCGAGGCAAGAATCGTAAATGATCTGGCTGGGGTCTTTCAACAGTTAGTGTCTGAAGCTGGTTGAGAATCAGGAGTCTGCCTCTTAGAACCTTACTTCAAAAGCCTTGGTGGGTATATGAGCTAGATATATTTCTAGCTTGGGATATACACTAAGCATCTGCTATTCTTTCAGAAAACAAGCATCCTGAGAATGGGTGATTCGAGGCTGGCTATGACAGATGCAATGCCATTGTTTCAAAAGGTTTTAATGAGCACAGCTCCACTGCCATGTGGACAGCTCGATGCTGTGTTCTGCTGACAGGATGTAGATAACAACTCTTCACAGGGGGAGGCATGTTTTTTTATCTGGAGGAAAAGTTTAAGTTTGTAAAGGAGGCAACACACCCCTTTTTAAAATTGCCTCAAGACTGTGGTGTGTGCTGGGTGCTATTGATCTGTCATAATCCTTTGCATATGGAAGTTGTGCCTGTAAATCACCCAGATTTTCATTTACAGACACTAACATAGACAAAGTCTTTGGTGACTGGAGGGGTAACAAGGGCAGTCAGAGCTTCTCATGGTCTCTGGGAAACATCTGGGACACACTAGGTGTTTGGAGAGGGACAGAGTTCAGCATAATCCCTGCTGTTTTGACTGGCAAATTTCACAGCTGGTACCACACATCCCCATGTGGAGACAGCTCCAGGTGGTGAAATTAATGGAGTCCATGGGCCAGAATGGGACTGGCCTTCCTCTATAAATGAGGGAAGCAAGGGGGGGTCCTGGATACAGAGCAGGAGCCAAATTCCTTGCCAGCTCTAGGTCTTCAGAGTCTGGGAGTGCTCTGGTGGGGCTGTGTGACTTCATATCTGCTACAGTTTCTTCAAGTCTTGCCCCTTTAAAGCATACAACCTGAATAGCAGAGCCCAAACTTCATCTGAAAGACTCTCTTTGCCCTGAGTCTACACTAAACTCGGCCTGTGTTGTTCCCAGCCTTGTGGAGCCTGAAGGCTACCTGTAACTGCTGTTCTGAAGACATTTTTGGGGTGTGTGAAATCAGCTGCTTCACTGCTCTTCACGTCTTTCCCTCCACTAGCAGTCCCTAGTCTGGTACTGGAGTGAAGCATTTTGGGACTTCCAGACAGGATTGGAATGTCACAGCATGCCATGATATCACCAAAGCACTTGTGCTTCTCTGCATCAGGACTTCCCCTCATTCTGGTGCCAGAATAGAGCAGTGAAGCAGCTGAAGTACAGACAGATATCACCAGGGCAGCCTAATGAAAGTGAGGTCCTGATTTTGAAGATTGGGACAGTGTTTGCCAGCTTCCAGTCGACTGGGACCTCTCCAGATTCCCAAGAGCATTGAAAAATCATTGAGAGAGGTCTCACTATGCCATCAGCCAGCTCTTTAAGTACCCTCGGATGAATCTCATCAGGCCCTGTTGACTTGTAGGGATCCAGCTGGAGCGGCAAGTCCTGCACAAGTTTGGGTTTGATTGGGAGTTTATCATTCCCACAGTCATGGTTCTCAAGCCCAGGGCTCTGGGGCTCCCAGGGCCCATCATCAGTGTTGAAGACTGAGGTGAAGAAAGCATTAAACCTCTCTGCTCAGATAATGTATCTGAGACTCCATCTTATTTCTGGATCTTGTTCCAGTTAATTCCCCCTACCAGTTTGCAGCACCTAACTAAGATGCACTGAGCATCAGGCCCTGGGTTGCCTGGTCTTTCTCCCCTGGTATCCTGGGCCATTTGCTCTTCATGCTACTGCAGACTTGTTTTGCCATTCTTAGGATGGTGGTATTAATACTCACTTGCTATCCAGCAGTTTTTTGAGACAGCCTATTGAAGTGTGAAAAGCATTTTGAGGTCTCAGGTCATGCTACAGAAGTGAGAACAGTTATTTCTTCTCTTTTGCTTCATTTCTCTGTGGCCTTTTCTATTTCTAAATGCTGGAAGTGGCACTGACCAGAAAAGAGGATATCTGTTCTGCAGGAGAAAAAGAAGAGGAAGTCTGTTTTGCAGGAGAAAAAGAGGAAGATGCTTTGAAGGAAAGAGAAAACACAGGGAAGAAAGGAAGAGTGCATGTGAAAGGAAGGGCAGAGATTCCAGTGCAGGCAAGAAATGGTTTAGTAGTCAGGGTGTTCAATCCCTATCCCAAGAAAGGTGAATATCCTCACTGTTACATCTTGGGCCTAGTATGGCAGCGGCCATAGATTCCTCCTAGGCCCCAAATAAGGCTCATAGGAGGAGCTTTGAGGATGCTGCAATGTTTCCACAGAGAGTTCCATTTCAGAAAGAAAAAAGATTTGGTAGAAAAAGTCCTGGCCAGCCATACTTGCAATCTCATTCTCATTTATTTGCTCAAGTAATCCCCAGTGCTTGATTTACGTAAGACTTGAATTAACGGTGTATTTATTCAGAGATCTTAAATTGCACTGATGTGATGAGGTAAAATTGCAAGCTGATGCAGTTTCAAGGGTATTAACAAGCATATGTCAGTGTGGCAGATCCCACTTGCCACTGAGGGACCCAAGCCCATTCAAAGGTTTCCAGAGAACGTGATAAAAAGGCTCTTCGTTTGCAAGTAAAACTGCTTTTCATGAAGGAGAACGACTCTTAGTGCCGAGGTGGGGCAGAGAAGTACGGTACCTATCAGAGACTTTTGGTGAGCAGTATCGGTTTAAGCTCAGACAATAAATAAAGCACATTCTTTGGTTCTGAGCAGTTTCTGAATAATGCGTGGTACCAGGAATAAAACAAACTCCAGATGAGCAAGAAGCATGGAGCAGTTAACACCCTGATATAATGGAGACTTTCTGCAAATATGAAGGTGACTATAACTTCAAGCAGAGGTGCCCTTAAAAAAGACAATCAAACTGAAATCTCCATTGCTTCTGGCATTAGCTGTTTCTGAAGCACTTTATGTTTCCAATAGGTGTTCAGTGAATTCAGGCAATCAAAGCTAGCTATAAAGCCATTACTGAATGGGATTTAAACATTTTAAATGAAGAGGAGGAAAAATTATAATATAAGTCTGACTGATGTGGGTGGAGGGTCAGTGTGACCATTTGGAGACCCACTGAAAGACAGAATGTGAGACAAAATGCTCGTGAAGAAACTACTGGAATTCCCAGTATAGAAATATGTTTCAGCAAATAAGATACGGTTAGGAAAGAAAGCTACTCAGCCCACGAAGCCTGTGGAGAACATCACCTTGAAAAAGATGAGGTAAGAGGGTTGGGGATGAAAAGCGTACCTTGTATCAAAACGTCCAGCTGCTTTGCCAAGTGGTGCCAGTGATGCATCATACATCATAGCTGCTAGCGGTTTGCACCATGCAGAAGTGAAACAAGGGTACCCACACGACTAGAAATGGTTGCGGCAGGCAGACAAGGGACTTAGAGATGTTCAGAGATGGACAGGGCAAAACAGAAGGTCTTGAAATGGCTTGGGGTTCAGGAGCTACTGTGACTTTCTTTGGGAGCAGTGTTATCACAAGAGGGAGCTGTCCATCTGTATGAGATTGTCACCCCAGACAAAAACATACTGCAGAGAAATAGCAACAGGGTGCTCAAACCCTGAGAGGGGCAGGAGGTCCTGAGTGCTCAGACGGGCAGTGACCACAGCAGGAGAGCATGGGAGGGCATGGCCCAAGCCGGGTTAGCAGAACTAACCCTGCAGGGCAGGCCACCAACAGCGAACACTGCTGACTGCTCTTCTGCAAGTCAGATCCTGCATTATGTTAATGCCATCAGTGAATTGTTTTTATTTGTTGGCTTTGCTGGGGAGGGAGAGGAAGGAAAGGTGCTTGGTCAAAGTCAAACTTTATGCTGGTCAGAGGTTCATGTGACGATGCAGCTGACCACCAAGGCTCAGGCAGTGAATGAAGTCGATGTGTGTCAGAGTTGGCTCTGAGCGGTATCTGAACACAAAGGGGCCTTGTGTACCCAGCAGAGAGCACGTGCATGCACACACACATACCTTTACCTTTGGGACATCATTTCTTAGATAATGAGCGTATCAGTGCCCTCAGACGCTGTGTAAGTAGTTACAGGACAAAGCCAGAAGCATCATCCATTCTCCCTTGAATAGGCTGTGGTTTCTGTTACAGGGTCCAAACCTACCCTTGGATTTTCATTCAGATAAAGTCCCACTGCAAGAGGTGCCGAACTCCCATTTCTGATCAAGATTAGTGGTCCAGAGGAGCCAAGACACATCCCTGGGCTCAGGTCTGAACACTAGCATCTGTGTTTACTATTCCTCAGGGAAACCAGCCTGTAACCTCTTTACACTGAGCTTAGTTCCACCTTCCTGTTTTTTCTCTGAATGCCTCATGCCTAATTGTGGTGGACTCATTTTACCATAGTCTGGGACTGAGCTGAAAGCTTTGTTTCCTGCCAAGAATCTTGAGAGGGTAATACATATCCAAGCAGTTTGCATCAGTGCCATAGCATCTGAAATGCCCTGTAGAAGGCTAACACAGTATATTTGTACGCTCCCTGGGCAGGAAGACAGACAGTTCTTCCAGTGGATGAACTAAGGTAAATAATGGATTGTGCTATGTATGTCCAATGACGGGACAAGGCACAGAAGATCAGGCTAAAGGGGAGAAAACCACTCCAGGTTGAGAAGTTGGAAGGCATTAGACATACATACAGAAGACAGGCAAGTACGCTTGACGATGGGGAAATGGATGGAGATCAGAGATCTGGGCTCCTTGCCACAGGCTGCTTGACCTCCGGCAAATCTTCTGAGCTCCTATTTCTCCTCCTACCCTTTGTCTATGTAGCTCCCAGGAGCTTCTAGGCAGGGTTGGTCTCAAATGCAGCAGTGAGGATATTTTATCTTGGTCATTGCTTCTAAGATATATATATATATGAGAAATAATTTTATCATACAATATAATATTCAGGGCGCCTTATGGAGCAAAAAAGGAATAAAGTCAGAATGCCTCGGGAACATGTGGCGACTTCCGAGCCGGTTATTAATCCACTTGCAGGACAAGGCTTTTGCTGAAGTTTAAAATTAAATTTAAATTAA